>JAPVRG010303609.1:8233-21014 GCA_029783565.1 Rhagoletis cerasi
TCATCCTGAGTAGTATGACGGGTACGTCCGGCACTATTGTTGTCCACTTGCAGAGTGGTGGTACATTGGCTGGCCCCTGCCACACTGCTCATTTCTGTGGCTTGTATAACCGGTCTACTATGGCACCACCAGATGTACTTGCGACTGCCTTACCTGGGAGTTTGAGGAGCCGTTGCTCTTCCGACAGCGTTACCTCATCATGTTGTTGTTGTTGTTGTTGTTGTTGTTTTTGTAGTAGTAGTGGTAGTAGTAGTAGTAGTTGTTGTTGTTTATTTGTTGTTTCCATTTGTTGGTTCCACGAGTAGTCCAGAAAGGGTTCGCCGCTCGTCCGCAGAGCCGGGATGCGTGAAGAAGGCACTTTTACAACCCACCTTGCCCCATCATCGGAGGACCCGTTGACTATTCATCCGTCGGCTCGGCTGCCTGCGCACCTTGGCTTGGGTAGTGTTGGTACAACAATCCTGACATTGTCGCCATTAGCAGTACACCAACACTCCAGCTTGGATTGCTAAGGAATATTACTGAAGGTTGCAATGTCAAAATCAACTGTCAGTACCGTTTTTCTGTCAACTAACTGACTAATTAAATACCAAAATGTATGGGCTCATCTTAAGTCCAATTTTTGAAATTAAAATTTTAACTTCTAAATTTTTTCCATCGGTATTTAAATTGTTACCATCGACGACCCTTAATTGGCGAAAACTCAAGGCCCATTTAGCTCTACGAGTGCATTTACTTTGTTTGTCAAAGCATCAAAGGATTAAATTCAATCAAATGGTAATGATTGTGTTGCTTCAAAGAGCATAACCTAATTATGTAGTTTCGAATTCTCGAAAAATGATCTGAAGCTTGCCGCCACCACAAATGTATTGCGACCTAATCAAATAGCAGCATAAACAACAACAGAGTCAGCGAAACAGCAACAAAAACACCAGCAATGTTAGCTTTGTGATGTTTTTGAAAGATATCAGCGACACATGCATTTAGCGACAAAAGATGCTGCTGCTATTGCTGTTGCTGGTGTTGCTGATGCAGCTGTAGTTCATTTCCTAATTGATGTTGAACGCATTGCAGCAAATTTGTAGCTGTTACCACAGCATTACCGCCAATCTGTGTTCTACCCCTCCACTCAACCATTCAACCATTCAACCATTTATGCGGAAGCACTTTTAAACATCCCAAACACAAGTATGTATGTATTCAAATGCAAAAGCACGCATACACTTTTCCTTCCACAACTTTCATTATGCGGCGAATGGCGTGGTGCGTTGTTGAATATGAGGTTTCGCTCATCGGCTCCGGCGGCAGTGACACTCGAGTTGGCAGCGTTCAAGGACAATGCACTAATAGCACTCAACATTGATGAATATCCTGCGGTGGTGGTGACGGTGGCGGCCGAATTATGCCCTGCGAGGGTGGGGCTAGAGGATAAAGTAGGGCAATGATGGCCACCGCAAATGCATCCAATGTGGCGTTCAATGTTGTGCCTTTAACTCCCAATGCTTCACTTAACGCAATTTACATCATCCTCTACCTCCAACACTCACTACATACAAACATGTGTATACTCCCTCGCTATGCACGTGTCCTCACGCTTCATTGATGCTGCCACCACTGAAGGTAGTCGCGCTATGAAAGTGAGAGCAATTCATTTTCAGTTTGCCCTTTTAAACCGTTGCTTACCGAGGGTGTGGCATCACACTGATGGCAACGGTGTGTGCGTGGACTCTCATCTTGGTCTTGCTTGGCTGCCGCTGGTCGCGTCAATGTCACGTTGCTCATCCTTTTGCTGCCTCACCGCCCCGCATATGGCTTGCTCTGGCCAATGGAGAGGTCACAGCGATTCATGCGATATTTATGTGTTGCGCAGGACATTGGGAAAGCTTTTGTTGGGCATTCGCGTGTAAACATTTTGTCGTCACACAAAAACTTCGCTTATATTCACATGTGCTCGCATATGCTTGTTTGCGTGCATACTCGCCGCTGTCATGACGTGCTAATAACATACATATATTGTATAATGCTCTGCTGTCCTTCACAGCATCCAGCTATCAGCAATGGCACGCGCTTGCCGAGCTGATCAATGTCGCCGTAGGGGCACCCAACATCACCACCAGCACCAGCGCTAGCGACAGCATTACCGTGACTTTAGCGCCCTCAGCGCCCTCGTCGTCATTGGCCGGGCAGCCAGCCAGCGTCAGTGCGTGGATAATGCGACGACGCACTTTGTTGCCCTTTATGGTCACATTTGGTATTGATTTTGTTGTTGTTGTTGCTGCTGCTTTTGTCGGAAGTAGAAATACAGGCTGAAATTGATGTCGACTGGCCAATGTAATTTAAAATTACTTTCCGTTTAATTAAATTTTTAACTGATGTTGAGCATAAATTAGGTAAACGACAACAATTTGCATGTCTGTGGATTTGTGTGAGTCTTGTTGGGGATTACGAAAAGGCTGTGAAATTTATTACAAATTGACGACAAGCGGTTATTTCTGTATCAGAAGTGATTTTGCGCATACATCGTGGACTTTTGCTCTTTGGAACAGGAAAGCAAACAATATTTGTGTTTAATGGCTAAGGAAATTCTTGCTGTATTTATAAAAATTTAGTGTATATGGAAACTTCTTAATCCTTATGCAGGGATGGCAGGTTCACCTTAGGTACATCTTTGGCCGTGAAGAGATTTCTTGGGGCAAATTATGTTAGTTGGGAATAGCTGGAGAGTAGACACCAAACAGTTATGATAACAAATCTAGTTACGGATCCTCTCGATGTTAAGAAATCCAAATGGATAAAAGTTACTTTCCACCGTTCAAAATCAAAAAGCAAAATTAATTAAAAGTAAAAGAATCAGCATTGAATTCCGTCCCAATGAAAATAAAGGCGCACGAATTTCGATGTGAAGCAAAACTTTCTCGGAAGATAATATCTTTGAATAATTGTGCCATGCTCAAACCGAATTGGAGACAAGCTGCTTCGCTGAAAGTAGTATTCGAACAGCGTTACTATAACCCTTACCTAGCGAAATTCGTCTCGTCCAGTATTATTTCTTTATTCGTGAAGAAGTTCTAGCAATTTTCCAATGATCTGCCGTTAATCGCATAACGCTTATCAATTTCGATATCAGAGTTACCAACGAAATAAATTTTAAGAACTTTTTCCTCTTCATTCGCTGCTCGCAACAATGATCCGGTTCCATGGAGAAACTGTCCTTGAATCTGTACATATAGTTGGTGGTATGTTAAAAATGGGTGAGTATCGTCGGTCCACACAAATGCAATGTACATAGGCTTATTTGTGATGAAATCCTTTAACTGTCCCCCCATTGTATTCGCAGGCATTCATAAAGAATTGTCTTTATTCTGGTAAGCCGCCGTTAATCAGGGAGAGAAATGGTCCTGGTGGTTAATTTAGCGGTGGTCATTTGACTTTAACCCCTGCGCAACTCAATCCTGGTGTCTCTGAATAAAACTTAAATGCATTGTAATATTGGCAAATCACGTCCAATGGTGCAGCGGGTCGATGTAATCGGACATTCACGGCACTTGTCACTTGACGATGCATATCGAGATCGCGCTTTTAGCTCAGTTATTGGGCAGCTGCGTGTAATTCTCGTTCCACCTTAGTTCGTCCTACATGAGTTCGTGATGCATGCTCTCGAAGCTGTTCATCAACTTGTACGTGTTGCTGAGGGTTTTGATTTGCATGTCCAATCCCAATCTTTGTGAATTGCGACTGCCTGAGCCAATGTTTCATCTTCTGATCTACGGCATAATAAGTTTTCGAATGATGGAAGTACAGTGACAAAGTATTCGAACTATCTTCGGAGCAACAGAACCACGTACTCGTTTATATATTATCCAGAAACTGTAAATGGGACCGCCAAGGATTTACAACGCACTCTAACCTAACATACATAATTTTTTAACATTGATATATTGTTGAATTGGCAAACATTTCAGCTGTAATTTTACGATAAAAATTAAAAAAAAAAAAAAATTCTAATAAGAAATCTATGGAAAATCAAATTTTCCGGAAAATATATTTAGAGATTTAAATTTTTAGATAGTTGGCAACCCTCTTCAAAATGATTTCTCCTGGATAACAGTGTATTAAATATCTTTCAGTCGCTGGATGGAGTGTAATGGAAGATATGGAGCTGGATTGACCGGATACTGTGCATTTTGCTTTTTAAAAATACTTTTTTTAAGAAATTATCAAATATGTGGGAAGGTAGATACCGTTCGGTAACCGAAAAATACCTTTGAGGAATAAGTATATAGATAGTTGGCAATCCTCTTAAAAGTTATTGAGAGTGCATTTAAATGTATTTCATTCGCTGCACGCAATGCAAATTTTTACCCAATGTCTATATATTAAGTCACTAAAATTTTAAGCGGGTGCTAATAAAATAAATAAATAAAACTTACAAAATAATCATTGTTTCAGAGAAAAAACCACTCGAAAAATGAGTTTTATTTTTAATCAAAAAAATATATCTCGATATATGACTATATATTCTGAGCAGGGACCGAAAATAATCGTTAAATATCATGATTTTTATTTTTCGATCAAAAAATAATCACTATTTTATGATTTTTATTTTTTTGATCAAAACATAATCGTTATTTTTGATTTTTATTTTGTCGATCAAAAAATAATGAGTATTTATGATTTTTATTTTTTCGATAAAAAAATAATCGTTATTTTGAATTTTTTTCGATAACTTTTAACCGTTATAACGGATACTGCGTTTTTATGACCGCTTTAAATATTTATGATCGAAAAAATAAAAATCAAAAATAACGATTATTTTTTGATAGAAAAAATAAAAATCAAAATTAACGATAATTTTTTGATCGAAAAAATTAAAATCAAAAATAACGATTATTTTTTAATCGAAAAAATAAAAATCAAAAATATCGATTATGTTTTGATCGAAAAAATAAAAATCATAAAATAAGGATTAAATTTGATTGAAAAAATAGAGATCAAATTTTAACGGTTAAATTATGATTTTTATTATAAAGATCATCACCGTTACGGTCTCTGATTCTGGGCGATTGAAAATGTAATTATTATTTATAATTTTTATATACACAGCTCAGAAATTTTTAAATCGTATCATGAAAAAACATGCACATATATATACTCGAAACTGTTCTATGATATTTGGAAGCTTTTAATTTTTGTCACTGAAAATTTGAAAATAATCATTATATTCGGTATCTGCTTTAAAAATTTGCCGTGGTCGTCAGCGAAAACGGGGTCTCATCCGAAGCTTTCTAGGCGTATTAATTGAAAATATTTTTTACGTTATGTGTCCCAAACTCAACGCACAATTGAGTTTTTGCCGAGTATTTACTTTTATATACCGAGCTGCTTGCTTTAAATCGTAGTGTGTGAATGACGCTTCAGACTTCAAAGAATTCTGCCAACAATTACGTTGGAGCTACCTCACCAAAAGATCCTATGGCCCTCATGGTTATCTTTTCTTCCACATGGGTTGCTCACTTCACTCGAGTTGCGCGATCGTGCACGCAAGCTTCGACATTGACAACAATAAGACTACTTTGCATGTATATCCGGAAGACCCGATATACCCAATTACACTAGTACAATTAACGTACTTAAGCGGCTATTGCTAGCGATCATACACACTAAACATAAGTACGAGTATGTGCAGACATATTTTTTGTTCATTTAACCGTCTATAAAAGAGTACGGACGACACACCTCTTTGCATTTTTTCGTACAACTTTCAAAGAAAAACACTTTTGAATAGTTTTCACTGTACAGTTACAATTTCAATTTGAATAAATGAGATATTTACTTATTCTTATAGCTTGTTGAATTTCCAAACAAATATGAATGCGAAGCACAAAATGCAAATGCGAATACGATTACGAGCATGAATGTCAGTCAATGCGTATCCAGGTGTGAATGGATGCACTTTTGTATTCATCCCGCTGAGTGGCTCTTCAACATTTGTTAGCGAAATGGTGAAAGCGAATTTTCACTTGCTGCTAAATTGGAACGAGACGCGAGTAATTGAAAGAGAATTCTACTTTCGTATTTTCTGCTTTGATTGCGCGTCTGCAAGCACTTAACCGCCTTTTTGACGTATTAATATAGAATCGCCACTTGAACGGTTATTTCAACATGCACTTGCACTTGCACATAAATGCAAAGTTGCATAGGCGAGCGTTTTCAAATGCAAACACGTAAACATAGTCATGTATATATTATATGAGAACGCTTTGAAAATTTTGTAAGTTTGCGCTCGCACAGACACTTAGTGAGCACAGTACAGCACAGCAGGGCGGATGAGTAATCTCAATAAGAAGATGATAGCGTGCACGTGTATGTGTATGTGTATGCGTATGTATGCCTGCTAGTGTGTGTGCGCCGGTTTGCGTTTGTTTGGACAGGCAAGTTGTTGTTAAGTGGAAGTGATTGTGAAGCAGGTGATACTATTGCAGTTGTACGCCTTGTTGTTGCTATTGTTGTTGCTGCTACTGCTACTGTTGTTATCGTACACTTTCGCCAATTGAAAGCACAGCGCGCTAGGAAAGTTTCGCACAAAGTGGATCACCAGCAGTTCTTGAGTGTTGAGCGCTTTTCGAGTGCCAACAATGCTGCTGCAGAGCAACTGTGGCAACAATTGCCGCCGTGCGTCTGAATGCGAATGCAACTAAGGCAAGTGGAATTGTGGCAGCAAAAAGTGATGTTGCAATTGGGATGAAACTTGCAACTGCAGTAATTGCTGTGCCGCACTGAAGAAAGCTCTACATATAAAAGTATATGGTTGAGAAGAATAACGGTGTATTAGTGTGAAGCTTACTAGAGCTCTGGCTTTGGCTTTGGCTGAGTTGATGCTTGCAGTCTCAAAATTTAGCAAACTGGAATTTTCAACAAACGCGTGTACTCTTTTTACTTCAATTATGGCGCCTCCTAGCCGCCGAATTCTCTTATTCACCACCCCCCACATCGCATGCAAATGCGCAAGCTAAGATACTATCCCATTCAAGCGTTTCATAAGTGGTTGCTGCTAACATCGCTATTGTTCTTCGCTAGTTTGAGCTGCTCGGTCGCCTTTTCTCCTCTATTTTATTTATCTTTTCGTTTTTTTTTGCGCACTCTCTCAGAATGAGCAATTCCAATTTGTGTATTGTCAGTCAATTTAGCGTGTGTAATCTGCTAAACTAAACCAGTAACGACACACAAGCTTTTACTTGTGCTCCACTAAGCAGTGAAGCTGTGTAGAGCTGCGATGCCACAAGCTGAGCAAGCGATTACCACTGCAGCGGTCTTGACTTGAGTGAACTTTGTACGCCTCCCGGTAGCATATGCTAAAGTTTTCGTGCTATTACCGCAGCGTGGATGCAATGCGCGGCTGTTAATGTTGTGGCACGACCACTGAGCGTCCGTAATTATGGCGTGGTAGGGAAGTAATTTTCACTTTACGAAACTGTTTGTCGGCTTTGAATTTAAATTGCAAAACAATTGCAAGTATTTTGCTACAAAATCATTGCGTCTTAGTAGTTGAAGATTGTTTCGTGGATAAGCGACAGGTTGTGCTACAAAGGCGCTGCAAAATTTTGAATTTTCGTATGCCATAATAGAGCCAGAATGCGGTTTGATGGTTTTATGGTTGAGGCAAAACTACTTAACCTAGGTCGTAAAAGTAGTGAAACAGATTATGTGGAGCTAGAAGATAGGATAGAGAGCATATGCGGCGCCACAATAGAAGCCTTTCACTGCAGCTGTCGTGAATTCAGGAACAGAAAACATTCCACGTGGTCACATGAACGCCAAGCACGACACTCAGCATGGACGTGCGTAGGCTATTTAATAAAGCCAGACAAACTGGGTACTAGGAGGGTTATACAGTTAAATAGTCTAACTAGATACTTTTAAGACATACGAAAAGCGAAGAGGGTAAGCTTCAAAAGTTTCCTAAGAGCTAGGACCAGACTTAAAGATTTTATGTTGCGAAACATAAAAAGATCTAACCATATGGTTACGAATTACTTTACTGTACTGGATTGAGCTAGTCCCATCTTCTACCTATAAGGCAAGTTTTCTACATGGCATGGATCATTGAAAAGAGTAATTGGGAAAATTGTCGAGACCAAGATTCTGGGTATGCAGCTCCATTTATCGACAGAAAACAGCAAAGAGATCCATAAAGCAGAGCTCTCATAGAATCTAAGTATTCATCTTCCGACATTCTTCTTTCTATAGGTTAAATAACAGTAATAAAGGCGACCACTCCTTGGTTACCTATCGCCTCAATCTCGGCATAGTCCATCAAAATCCAGTCTGATAGCTATTTTGCAATCATATTTCTAAAGTGAAATAATAATATCTCGTCGAAGGTAGCAATAAAATGTAGGAAGGCTCTTAAATCAGTTCCCCACATTTGTTGTCTGGATTCCCGTGCATATTGACATAAAGGGGTCACCGAATGATCGGTGGACAATGAACTCCACATTATTGAGTTTAAAGGTAAATCTGGCGATGAAAAAAGAAGAGGTTCATCAATCAAAACGGGGTTAGATAGCCGAAAAAACAGCTCCTGGTAAAAAAAACCCGAGTCATTTCGGTGCGTAGGAGTTATTGCAAACATAAATTTTGAGTATAATAGCTTCAGTATTTACCGATTTATCACAGATGTCGTATTTCTCTAAATTACCAATACATGAGAAGTGGGTGTGGTTATGGTCCGATTTCAAAAATTTTCAACCTTTTTCTATGTTAGACCAAGACTAACACTTGTGCCAAGTTTGGTAAACCGGTTACCGAGATATACATATAAATCCATAAGTGGGCGGAACTACGCCTATTTACCAAATATTTATAATATTGTTATTACTCGCTAATAGATCATTATAAATAAAAGTTTTTAGTTTTTGTATTTCTGCAAACTACCGTTACAGGGGAAGTAGGCGCGGTTATTGTCCGATCTCACCCAATTTCAATACCATCCGTCGTTATCGTAATAAAAATACGTGTACCAAGATTCGTTGAGATATCTCAATTTTTACTCGAGTTATTGTGTCGCCCCTCGGCAGGCAATGGCAAACCTACGAGGGTACTTTGTCATGAAAAAGCTTCTCATAAAAATACAATCGCCATTCGGAGTCGGCGTAAAACTGTAGGTCCCTCCCCTTTGTTTGACAACATCAAGGCGCACGCCACAAATCGGAGGAGAAGCTCGGCCAAACACTAACATATGTGTAAGCGCCAATCTACTATTATTATTATTATTATCGTGTGCACAGGCGGACGGACAGACCGACAGACAGACATGTCTTAATCGATTTCTCTTTTCATTCTGTGCATTTTGGTATATAATAATATAATATCTATGTATATCGATTCCTTTAGGCTTTTACAAACAAGTGTTTAGCGAACAAAGTTTTCTTGGAATCGCATCATTTCGTGACAAGCAAAAAAAAAATTTTTCTAAAGAGATGCAAATTTACCAAAACTTTTTGAATGAATGCCCAATTTTTGGGACTGAAAATTGTGCTTACCTAAAAGACCACAAAAAGCTTTTCAATTTAAAAGCTGTAAATGACGCAGCTGAACGCGGAGTTGCATTAACTCAAAATTATAATGCAATTTTTACAAATCAAGGGAAACAGAAGTATCTTTTGCAAGTTGTTGAAAAAAGTCGCCAGGATGCGCCTAATTCAAAAAAAAAGGAAGTTATGCAGATATTTTTTTAATTTTTCGAAAAAAAAAAATGTTTTTTTCCGCGTAATTTTGCAAAACTTTTGTTTTCTTCTCAGAAACTCTAGAATTATTGAAATCTACTCAGAACAGAAATTTTTTTTTTCAAAATTAAATTTTTTCGAATTTTTAGAAAAAAGTGTTTTTTTCGGCGTAGTTTTGCAGAACTTTTTTTCTCCTTCTCAGGAACTCTAGAACTATTGGAAAGCTACTCAGAACGGATTAAATTTTTATTTTTTTTTTCAAAAATTTAGTTTTTTTTCGACTTTTTCGAAAAAAGTGTTTTTTTCGGCGTAATTTTGCAGAATTTTTTTTTCCTTTTTAGGAACTCTACACCATTTCCAGTTGGATTTTGGAAAGCGTCAATTGGATTTTAGAATAGTCAATTGAATTTTAGAAAGCGTAAATTGAATTTTAGAATAGTCAACTAGATTTTAGAAAGGGTCAAATGGATTTTAGAATAGTCAACTGGATTTCAGAAAGAGTCAATTGGACTTTAGAATGGTCATTTGGATTTTAGAAATGGCCAATTGGAATTTAGAAAGCGTTAATTGGATTTTTAAATTATTCATACGAGTACACTATGCTATGCATATGATTATTTATGTAGTTTTAAATATTGCTGAAGGATCAGGTTATAAATACTTTTTATTAAGTTTTAACAATATAATATATATTAAAGTTAAACAAGAGGTTACATTTAGGAATACACGATCTGTATGTATGTATGTATGTAGTATAAAAGACACAGATTGTGTGAAACAAATACCCGCAATGCGAAACGCTGCTTAGTTCTTCGCCTTGTAACTAAGCAAATACCACAGTCGTCTTGTAGCTCCATTTTTTGTTGTTTTTTTGCATTGACAAATACCGCATATAAGAAAAAACTGGTTTCTGCAAAATTTTTGTAGAAAATTCTAAAATTCACTTTACGTTTTCTAAAATCAAATTTACGTTTTCTAAAATCCAATTGGCTTTTCTAAAATCCAATTTACGCTTTCTAAAATTCAATTGACTATTCTAAAATCCAATTGACTCTTTCTAACATCCAATTAACCCTTTCTAAAATCCAACTGGAAATGGTATAGAACTATTGAAAAGCTGCTTAGAACAAAATTTTCATTTGCCTTTTTGCCACGTGTCGTATGCTGCGTGAATCTGGCGTACACAATTTTTAAATACATTTTTTTTGTCAAAATATCCAGAACTTTTTTTCCTTTTCAAGAGCTCAAGTACTATTGGAAGGCTACTCAGAACAACTTCTTTTTTTTCGTTTTGCATCATACCGTATGCCAACTTCACAGGCATCTATAAGTGACCAACCGGTCCATCTGTAGGGTTGGTATTTTCAGGGATAGTAACCGAGAGTTCTGGATTTAATTAAAGCTTTACTGGAAGGTTATATCACCTTTTGTTTCTTTCCTAGAACTCCTCAAATATGTATTGAAAAAACGCGATTTTTTGACAATTTGTCTTCGTTTTTCTCTAAATCTGGAGCTGATGGAAACCTAATACATACGGATTCGTAATCAGCACAAAAAAGTCTCTCAAAAGCAGATTTAACACTTGCCGCGGAAAATCTTTTTCAATCTTCGTTGGCCTGTTGTATCTGTTTCTATTTAAATTGTCTTGTTAGAACTATGTTAGCATGTTTAATTACCAACAATAAATGCACAATTTATATTTAGTTGAAGTCGTTTTTCATAGCAGATCTCTAGCTAAAAATGTTGTATATAACGAAAATTTCGATGCCAAATGAGGTAAGTGCGCATTAAAATGAAATCAATTAGAAAATAATATCCACACTGAAGCCATTAAATTTTTTTAATAAAGTTGGACTCTGTATACACCAATGACAAAAACGTGATCGCTCACAAGTTATTGCCGTTAAATGACAAAATATGCGTTTCAGAAAAATTTCAAAATTTGCACTTAACACAACTTTGCGCTAAGCCATCGATATACTTATTATCTACTTAATAATAATAATAATAGATTGGTGCTTACACATATGTTAGTGTTTGGCCGAGCTTCTCCACCGATTTGTGGCGTGCGCCTTGATGGGGGGGGAGGGACCTACAGTTTTACGCCGACTCCGAAGGGCGATTGTATTTTAATGAGAAGTTTTTTCATGGCAGAAATACACTCGGAGGTTTGCCATTGCCTGCCGAGGGGTGACCGCTGTTAAGAAAAAACTTTTTTTTCTAAATTTTTTGCGGCGTTGCTCTGACCAGCGCTTGAACCCAGGCCTGCGGAGTGGAAGCGCGCACTGCTTACCACTACACCACAGCGGAAACACAATTAGTGACAAATCAGTATTAAAGCTCTAATTTTCGCAGTCGAATTTTCGGACTCTAGACGCCTTCTAACTGTTCAACACAATTATGTAATTAAGGGAATATTCCCCAAAAATACCAGAGTAATTACATACAAAAAATAAAATTTTTAGCTGCACATTGACATGTCTAGAAAATAAAAAAATTAGAATATCAGCGTTTTTATAAAAACCGACTAGCGCGAACTGTAAAAAAAATTTGTTCTAAATAAAAAAAAATCGTGTCTCTTTTTTTATCACAAATAAAAATATTTTGAGGTAGTATTTATGAATTTCGAAAAAGAGTATTTGTTCGAACCACTCTAATGTACATACTCATAAATTATGTGTAACTTGTATGGTCGGAATGACTATTGCATTATACTCATATTACTATAAATATGGACTTTTTATGTACGCATTTGTTAACAATCAAAGAGAAACCCGATTACAAATACGATTCCATTTTCTCTCAAATTGGGTCATTTACAGGATTTTACTTTTCAATTTACACATGTGTATCTAAGGAACATAAGCATGCATATATGTGCGTGCATCCGCTTAAATATGTAATTATAGTAATGAGTGAAATTTATTGAATGAGAAATATAAGTAACATTTAGACACGTAAGAAAAAACGAGTATAATATAAATACATGTATGCTAGATAACAAGTAACAAGTACTTCAAGTCTTCAGTACATCACCCCCACTAGAATTGAAGTTC
>JAPVRG010303626.1:0-10956 GCA_029783565.1 Rhagoletis cerasi
GATCAAAAAAAAAATAAAACTTATAAAATAATTATTTTTGATGAAAGAAAATAAAACTCATAAAATAATTATTATTTCAGAGCGAAAAAATAACACTCAAAAAATTATTTTTATTTTTGATCAAAAAAATATAAATCGACACATAATTTTTACTGAGAAATGTATTATTATTATTTATCCCAAATTTTAAAATATTGAAATAATATTGAAATATAAATTTTTTTGATAGAACTCATAAAGATTACGGTCTCTGATTAAAAGTAGAAAAAACTTCCATGTTTATGAGTAGTTTCATTTGTATATATAATAGGCAAATTACAATTGGCATCGATTTGAAATTTTGAAATTTAATTAAATTTATTGAGGTGAACTCTCATTAAGAGTCAAATTAATTACCAAAAAGTTTATTTCCCTGGTTGCCCAATGCAATCCAATGACACTTTTGCATATTTAATGAAGCGCTTGATACCCTTCATACAACTATACCTGTTCGTAAGTTTCATCCATTTTTCGCTCAATATTTCATTTGTATGAAAATGGAATAAATCCTTTCACACAATACTTAATTGCGACAATCAAGCGATTTTTTGCACCTTGGTTTCGCATAAAAAAGTGTTCCTGGCTTTCGCACTAAATTTTTTGCATAACCGGCGCTTATCCTACCAGTGAGACAGGAGAAAGAGCGCAGCGAATTTCGCTTAAAAGCATTTTAGTGTTTTTGTCAACAAATTTTGGTTGTCACTGAGCAGGAGACTTATTGCGTGATCGGGGAGAGCGGCAAAATTTTCGTGGTGGTGCAGCTAAGTGTTCAGCTGGCATGTGCACTGGAACGCCGTTCATGTCAGGAACAATTAAAAATTTAATTGCATACGGAATCGGCCATAAAATCTTAATGATTTCAGAGAGTTTTGCATTCCGTAGCGGTAAATTTAAATGCAGCTTTACTGAACATTTGCAGCGTTGTTAAAGTGTTTTTAAAAACTTGAGCTAACAAGCAGCGCGCGCGCTCAGCTGCTTTGTGTTGTGAATGATGAATGATGGCATATTCTTCAGCTTTTGTATTTTCCCCCATAAAGGTCATCAGAAACTTACACGGGTCACTTTCACTACACTACTCAATTCTTCGCCAGCTACCAACTCCTCTGCCACAATTTTCTTAACAAATTCGTAGTCATCTTGACATTTGCACCAGCGCTGGCTGAATATTTCCACCGGAAGCCAGGACAACAAAAGCAGATTTCCTATTGTCAACTTTATCACATTTATTGCTACCAGCCACCAACTATGTACGCCACTCACTCACTCACCCATTCTGTGATCTACACCCCGCATTCCCGCTTGTGCAGCTTTCATTGGACATTCAACGAATAATAATGCACACTATGCACAAAGTTGAATGCGATGGGAAGCCAAGCTAACTTGGGTTGCGATTAGTTGCGATGAGTTGAACGTCAAGTGCTATTCTATTTGAGTTGCATGAATAGCGTGAATGCAGAGGACAGCGAACATGAAGTGGCGCATAAGACATTGGAATTGATGGACAATAGAGCGCACAGGGACAATGCATGGTAGCGATTGCGAAAATGTCCATGCTAATGCTGATGAAAACAATTTCAGGATTCCAACAAAATTTCCACAAGAAAATTTTGAAATATTGTAATACAATTTTCACCTAAATTAAATACTTGTACTGAATGCTTAAAAAAGTTTTAGGTACGCAGTTTTATAGCCTTTTAAATTTTAGTATAGTAAAGTGTAAGTTTTATGTGGTTAGCAATCGCGTTGATTTTTAATAATTTGTTTGCTGGCATTTACGTATGTGGAAGAAAATGCCTGGCACAAAACTGCATACCCTAAATTTTTTTAAAAATTCCAAAGAACAGTTTGGTTCTGGTGAAGATTTTTTTATAACATTTCAAATTTTTCTTGTTCAAATTTTTTCGTTTTGGGGAACCCTAGAATTGTTTTCAACTAGGTTTGATTATATAATATTCATTAACAGGAACAGAAGAATCGATTTTCATCAAAATTGCTACTTCTCTGCATGCTGCACCAACAAATTTTTTATAAGCGAATAAAAATTCAAATGATCGCTATACGCGCATGGACATACATTGCTTTGCATATACAGGGTGTCCCAGAAGTCGACCTCAAGCCGGAAACTGGTGACAGGCCAGGACAAAGTGGCGTCCCTCTCTGTCTCGCTCACACTTCGTTAAATGACTCTCTCCGTCTCACTCAAACTAGATTTACCTTCAATATTACGGCTGAACAGTCTTGGGTACACTTCAATCGTTTTAAGTACGCAAGAAAAAATTTTTAAAACTGAGTTTCCTTACAAAAATAAAAATTACCCATAATTTAAGAAACAACCTAGCAAGTGTCATACCATTTTGGGGTCCTTATTAAATGCGCCAACTTCCAAAGTTATTTGCCAAACTAGTGTAATACCCTTTTTTCAGTACAGTCAGTTAAAGTTGGGCGAAGCATTAAATTTAAATTTTTTTTTGGCCAAAAAGTGTAATTTTCTTCCAATCTAGAGCAGTTGGCTTTAAAGCTTAGATGACAATTTAAAGAAGCATTGCTCAGAATTACATAATAAAAATAAAGTTGAGAAAAAGTGCAATCACAGGGCGTTAATTTTTCGGTTTTTTTGAACGCCTACCTATAATTTAAAAAATACAAGACAGATTTTTTTTATGTTTCTAATAACTATAATGACCTGGCCAGCCACCCGTTTCCGGCTTGACGTCGACTTCTGGGACACCCTATATGTATGCATTAGGGTGGGTAAAATTGTTCGGACGAAAAATTTTCGACATATCGTAAGGTAATTTCGGATTTTGTAGATAATTTAGAAGCTTTTTCATGGCAGAATTACACTCGGAGGTTTGCCATTGCCTGCCGATGGGCGACCGCTATTAGAAAAAACGTTTACTGGCCGTAACTCAGTTAATGAGCCCCGTTAAAAAAATATCCAATCACATGTTTTTGTTTTTGACCAAGGAATAAGTGTGCCAAATATTTGTACGCAGTTTTGAATAACCCTTTATAGTATTTTCATAATACTGAACAAATATTGAAGTAGTTGCCTCTTTTAAATTACTTCAATTAAAGAAATTTTTCACTTATAATATTTACAGCAATAAAATCGAGAAAATTTTAAAATCTGCAAATCTCAGCCACAAATCCATTATATGCATCCTTGGCCCATCACAAATGCAGTTGTGGGCATTGCATATTGATTGGCTCGATTGCACTTGCAAATCGCTGAATGGTCAATTCTCTCTCTGGAGTGCTCATCAGTGCATGGACACGTTTGTAATCAAAATCCACTTTGGCGTGCAAAGAGTTGGCATACACAACATAAAGCACATAAGCATGCATTCACTAACGCTGGTAGTCATTCTCCTACACATTTCGAATTTGACCGCAAACAAAAGAATACCGCAGATGATTTGCATGGTTGGAAAAAAAAGTTTAAAAGATCAAAAGTGATTCAGCAGCTCAATATGTGTGCCGCCAATGATTCGTCGATTTGCTTGCATATACATATGGATGTGTGTATGTCAGAAATCCCCCTCTGCATGCATGGATGTATTTGCACGCGTTGATTGGCACTAAAGCGCGAAAGTGCAAAAGAGAATTGTCAGCACTTCGCAAGCAGTGGATATGCAAATAATTTGAATGTATGCCAGCTTATATTCGCTTATATATATTTAAACAAATGTACATACATATGTGTGCACTTGTGGATCCCCGAGTTTATATATCTCTACTTGCTATGTACATACATATGTATATCAACACTTAACCGCTTACAGCTCTCAGCTTTCAGCACACTTTGCGTGCATTTAAGACACCCTTTTCGTAGTCTAATTGTGCTGTCAAAAGCATTCAGGCTGATTGCTGTTACAGCTGTTGGTGTTGTTGTTGAGTTGGTTTTGAGGTGGTATGGGAAAATCAGCCACGTCACCAACAGCAATATCGACATCAAAAGCAAAATTTTTCGCTGCTGCAATTTCGCAAGTTGGCAGATTTGCGTGTTTTACGTTTACGTTTGTGTGTGAATCGGTAATACTCGTACTGCTGCAAGTTGTAATAACCGCTATGGTAGAAATCTCAGTGCGTACAACAACACAACCTCTGATCGTTAATTGAAACACGCAGTTAAATCATTTTCTGGCCATTCCCTCCAGTTTTCGCTTTGAAATATTCGTACAAGCAGAGGTTTATTTTTTTGTTTTATATTTCTTTGAATTTAAATCTTTCTCAATTTGCACGTCAGCTCTCAATGTCAAATGCAAAATTTTTTTTCTTCTAGCATTTTACTGTTTTGCATGAAATGACCTCGATAGATTATGAAAAAAGGGGATAATTATCCCTACAGGTAGAAGTAACGGTACTTAATATATCACTTATCGGCCACAAGGAGATAATACCGGTCGTAATTAAAAAAGACCGGCAACTTTAACATGAGGTTGCCATTGGAGGTGACCGTTTGCCACCTTATAGAGACTTGTGAGGCAGAACTGTGATAAGTTGAGAGAACCAAATTAAATTTCTACGCGTGATTTTTAATACGGAGTTTTGTTTAATCTCACTGGCTTCGTACTTTTGCTGCTTAGTCCGCCTTTTTCGGCCGAGTTGGCGATTGTTGAAAGTTAAAAAAAATGAATTACCACAAAAAATCAAAAATTTTACCTGTGAACGTCATTTTAATGATCTGATTGCATAAAAAATTATTTATTTTTCCAAAAAACCTGCATTTCAAAAGCTTTAAAACACTGATACATTTATTTCGCTATCTATTCTCGTTGTCGGGATATTTAATTTTGTCCCTTTTTCCAAATAGAACACAGTGCATCACCTCCGAACGACAGATGGGTTTTATGAGAATTTTTTTCATGCAAGAAATACACTCGAAGATTTTTTATTACCTGCCGAAAGGCTGTCGCTAATTGAAGGATTTGTTTTGAATGTTGCTCTTACCCAGAAAGAAGAAAGTAGATCCAAGGCTGCCGGATGTCAGCGCGCACCTCTAACCACTTCACCACGGCAGCCAACCAAATACATGGAGTTGTAAGAGATTCGCTTTAACAAACTCATTTCATAATTTACCTAAAAATCTCTCTGTAGGCGCACGAAGAGGGATGACTTTCACAACGTTATTCAAGGACTTTAAAGTTTGCATTATTATATAGAGCTGATGGTATTACCACCTTCACCGATGGATCAAAGATGGAAAAAGCAGTTGGCGCGGGTTTGTATCAAGAGGACTTGCGCATCAGCCGATCATAGCGCCAACCTGACGGCTGCAATGTCTTTCAGGCGGAGATCTTTGCAATAAAAAATCTGCTTGGATAAAATATTTAGTAAGTCACTATTTTCATCAAGTCAGAAAGATTTTGTAAATGTTGCGCATCGCTAGTATCACTGAGTCACGTCAACACTCCGCCAAACAAAAATCTATTTAAAGTACAAAAATATGGACTGCACTATGGGAAAATTTACCCTATTTTGTGGCCAAAATTGAAAAAGTTGAAATATCACCTTAAAACTTGGTCCAGCAGTAGGGACAGAAGTAGTAGGGTTGCCATACAAAAATGGAGTTGCCACGCTCACAAACTTTCGTAAAAATTTCAAGCGTTTTAATTTGTTTCTTGGAAATATTTTGACTATGCAGTTTTATAGCCCAGTTAATTTTGGTATAATAAAGTGCAAGTCCAAAGTAGCTAAGACTTATCGTTTATTTTTGGCAATTTTTTTTGTTGAAGGTGTTCTGCATTTAGTATCAAGTAGTTGCCTGAGAAAAATTATAATTTCTTTAATATCGCACAAAATCGCAGTTTGAGAGTATGGGGAATTAACAGATCAAGGACTATTCTATCGATTTGTGATGAGTCCTGTTTAAATGTTTTAAAACACTAAAAATACTTCTTTTTTTTTTAATTGCACAATCTCACTTTCCTATCACTTAAATGCGCACGTTTCTTTGGCACAACCTTTAAACTATAATAAAACTTTTAATTGGTAAATATTCCACTAACCATCACTATTTCTTTACATTTTTCACTTTTGAAAAGCAGAAAATATATTATGAGGTATACGCATTTGAAAGTGACACATAAATCAAGCTACACATTTCTCGTTTACAGAAAATTTCAAAACTACCTGTTTGGGGGTTACCAAATCAACAGTAAGTCAATTTATCGAAAAATAGAGTATACAATTGTTTAGTCTGAAGTATTCACTGTAAGATAAGACAAAAAAAAATCAATTTCAAGCAAGTCAAAAAATTGGCTTTTAGCCACAAAATAGGCTCAAATTTCCCATAGTGGACTGGTGAACTGCTACATTCCTTTTTCGATAGTTCCGAACCAGTTCTAAATTCGACCGATAAGATTTAGTTCATTCTGCATCCCTTTTCCTACAGTTCCGAACCAGTTGCAAATTCGTCAGCTTAGATACAGATTTCTAATACCAATGTTTTGTATGTGAACTTAGCAACTTTACACTCTTAGCAAGCGATATGCAGTTTTAAAAAGTAAAATTAAAAAGTTTTTTAAAAATACCACATTTCGCTGCTTTTGGACTGGTGATGATCTAGTTACTATCAGACTCGTTCGTTTTTGAACATAAAGAACAGGTACTGAACTTAAACTTTGATTCATGACATGGCGTATACCTTACATTGATATGCTTTAGCAGCATTGCATTTGTATACTGGGATATTATCCATAAATATATATATGTACTTATTTAAATTAATACAATACTCATCATTTCCTAATTGGCTCATATTCCTCCTTAGCGGTTTGTGGTTCATAAATTGCCATTAAATATATTTCAATCGGAAATGTGCCTGGGAAATTAAATTAGTGCTATCAAATAATGCTTAGCATTTTTTGAGTTTTTCGAATGAGTTGACTGAGGGGAATTATTGTTTGAAGCCGTAAGAGCAGAAGTTGCCTAAGCCGCATTTTTCTTGTACTTAATTAAATTAATTGATTTAATAAGTATCTTAAAATTAAGTAATAAGCGAATTTTACTTTAATAAAAAATGTATCACATCTAAAACTATTTTATTTATAAGTAGTTAAGTACAAAAAAATTTTGGTTTAGGCCACTTCTGCTCCCACGGCCTCATTGCACTCATATTGAGCACACTGCTATTATCCGCTGTAATAAGGGAGGCATAAAATCAGACTCGGAATTTAATTTTTAACTGGCAGATATGCCTTTCTCAGTAACCAACTCAAAATAAGAGCATTTCGTTGACTGTCCGTCATTTGTCTGTATAAATGATGGACAGCCAACGAAACGCAAACACGAGTAAGCTCTACAATATTTAGTTTAATAAATTAAATATTTACAATCACTTTGGCCTTCGAATTTAGTTTCAGCATCTGATAAATTACTTACTCAGGCGGAAATAAGAATGTGTATATACACATTTCAAAACATATCACTCTTTTCTTCACATAGTGCTACACTTCGTGACCGCATACATACATAAGCACATAGTTGTTGTTCAAGGACAACAATGAGCCTTCATGCTTATGAGGCCATCAATTTCCGTTCTCAATATTCGCATCACATCCTGTTGTCACTTCATGCAGTGAGAATTCGCTCCAGCAAGCCACAATTCAATGCTGACACTCTAATTGCGTTATATAGTTGTGGTCGACAAACACAGCAACAACAAAAAGCAAAAAGAAACAGCAATATACACATACAAACATACTTGGATACACACCTAAGTTGAGTAATGTTTTGCGGCCGCCAGTGACTAGCTGCTCAAATGACAGCAAATTAAATTAGCTTTTGTACTGCATACACATTTTAATTGGAATGGACGGTCGTTGGTTGCATTAGTTGCAACTGTTTACGAGTATCATTGGCGCTGCCCGCCTTATGCTGCGCAGATGCCATGGAAGTGCAAATGAGTTTCGGCGTATGCTGGTGTAAATTGTAACAAATTCGCAAAGTTACAATCAAATTGTAATTTAAGTCATGAAAAATGCAAAAAGTTGCATTCCGTGGTATTAAAAATCATTTGCAAAAATACACACAATACATATGTTGGGCATCGAAACAGTACTCTTAACAAACATATTTGATAGATATCCCTTTAAAAATTTACACTTTAATACTAAATGGAGCCATAATTATTATCTTATGTAAAGTAGAAATTTTATTATAAGATTTTTCACAAAATTATATAAATAGGCCTCCTTAACCAAATGGTTGGATGAGCGTACTGCGGGCAACCAAATAATAAAAATTGTTTCTTTCAACGTTATTTCCATGAAAAATCTTCTAATCAGACGACCTAAAATTGTAGTTTGGCTAAGTCGGAATACAATCAATTCTAAATGATACACCAGCATTTGTTTCTTAAAAGTGTATGGAAAAACAAATAAAGAAGTGTAAATTCGAAATTTATATACCCGGCGCACGTATCAAATATCGTTTTTTCACCTTCCTGTAAACTACATGATAAGCAGGGGTGTTTTTCAGTTTCTGTAGTATATTATATAAGGTTGGGTTGGAAGCAGGTGAGTACACAATGGGAGTCTTTGCTGATATTGAGGGTGCGTTTGACAACGCTACTTTTGACTCCATGTGCTCTGCAGCCAGAGGACATGGTGTGGACGAAACCATTATAAGGTGGATTCACTTCATTTTATCTAGGAGATTGCTGACCGTGGGGGATGAAGCTAGTCTTTGTACCATGGGAGAGGTTGGGAGAGGATGCCCTCAGGGCGGGATGCTCTCACCGCTCTTGTGGTGTTTGGTAGTGGACTCCCTACTAACAGAAATGCAAGACTTCGTTCACATCCAAGCGTACGCGGATGCTTTTTGTGCAATGTCATCAGGTAAATCTCTCAGGGAGGTTTGTTTTAAGAAACAGAGAACCCTAATAAATTGATGAATGATGCACTTTGCAGGGTCTTTCTGTCAATCCCAGCAAGACTACCCTGATCTTGTTTACACGGAAAAGAAAATTGGAAGGTCTCAACTTTCCAGTGCTTAGAGGCGTAAACCTAAGCCTTTCCGTAGATTTGAAATATCTAGGGGTAACTCTAGATACGAAGCTTACATGGAAAATGCACGTCGATCTGAAGGTAAATCGAGCGCTGAAAGTTTTCGGGCAGTATCGGAGAACCTTTGGCAAGACCTGGGGTCTGTGACCGGCTATGGTGTTTTGGATATATATAGCTCTAGTCAGGCCAATCGTCACGTATTCTGCTGTAGTATGGTGGAACAGAACCCTGGTCAAAACCACGATTTCTGTGTTAAACAGGCTACAAAGGAGAGTGTGTATAGGCATTACGGGCGCCAAGAGTACAACGTCAGGACCGGCTCTTAATGCCTTGTTGAATATTCCGCCTCTGGATGTAACGATCCAAGAGGATGCAATGAAAACGATGTGATGGCTGCACTCGTTTGGTCTGTGGCACAACGATCAAAGCTCTGGGCACAGATAGTTGTTCAGAAGGTTGTCAGAGCAATATCCTTTATTTTTGGTACCAAATGACAAACTGAAACCTAGAGTTTCCTTTGGTAGAAAGTACGCTGTTAGATTTCCTACAAGGGAACAATGGAGAGGTCCAGACACTCTCTTCGGAAGCTCGGTGAAAACTATTAATACCGACGACTCAAAGACTGAAAACGGTACCGGATCTGGATGGCATCTGGACGGAAACTTCAGATGCTTTACCGCTTAAGGTGCAATGACAACGGTCTTTTAATAGGAAGTCTTTGCAATACTGAAAGTGGCAGACTGGATAATTGGCGAAAGGTGGCGCGGACATAAAATCAGGATCTACAGTGACAGTCAGGCTGCTCTAAAGGCCCTGGAAACGGGTCGCACCTCTTCAAAGTTAGTCCAGAAATGTAAGTTGGGGCTGAACTCCGTTGCAAAATGGAATGAGCTTGAACTTGTGTGTGGGTACCGGGATATTACGGTGTTCAAGTTAACGAACTGGCTGATGAATTGGCGAACTGCAGTTCTCTGGAGCGCTCCATTGGACCGGAGCCAATTTTAGGGCCCAAGCATAGCGGAAACGATCGGGTGCATCAAGGATTTCATAAATAAAACTCATGAGAGCCGTTGGTGCGCTATTGACACCGGAAAAATAACCAAGTGTTTCCTGAAAAGGCCCGACAGGGTGGTAGCAAAATTTCTTCTCAGGCAAAGAAGGAGTGATCTACGAGCCCTGGCAGGACTTATTACGGGGCACAATCCATGGCCACCATAGGCATCATCGACGATTCACTGTGTATATTGTGTTTGGAGGACGAGGATAGTACAGAGCACTTTTTCTGCCGCTGTCCGGCCTTCGTCAGACTCAGATGGTACATTTTTGGGTCGGATATACTGAGAATGGACGACGTACATTCTATTTTCCTCAACAAACTGCTAAAATTCATAAAGGATTCTGGTAAGTTTGCGGAGGAGCAATGAACTCCCACCCCACCCACATATCCCTTTCCTCTAAATTCTGTCCCTTGGTATTAAGCACAATGGGCAATATTGCCTGAGTGCTTGGAAAAATTTGTTTTTGGTTTTTCCGGCCACCCACAATTCCATTCCATTCCATTTATGTTATATAAGAATTTTTGGAATAATTGGGCCAAGTTTGGTTGAAATCGGTAAAGCGGTTACCGATATACATTTTCCGAAAATCTTTAACCTTATTTCTTATTAAGAGATTGTTGAAAGTATTGTTTTGGAGTAAATTGACGTCTTTAGTTATTGAATTATTGGAGTTTGCGTATTTTTGATATTTACTGTTATATTTATTTATTTCTTACGGCTCTTTTGAACCTAGATCATAACAATATTTATTTATAAGCTTAACCTAGTATTTAATAATGTAATACTTAAGCCTAATAGAACTATTTGTAAGGGAATTCATTTATATACATACATTTGAAGTTTCACGG
>JAPVRG010303669.1:0-12626 GCA_029783565.1 Rhagoletis cerasi
CGGCTAAAAACTGCTGAACGCTCTTATGGCTTGAATGTATCGAAAAAGTTGGCATAATATTCTGCCTTCTTTTCGTCATCCTTCTCATTCGTAAACTTCGTGTACCAATCGATCAGTTTGGTCTCCCTTGCCTTTTGCTCTTCGTTCAAGGTTTCGAAATACTTTTCAATTGCCTTTTCGAATTTTCCCGACACCACTTTCAATTCGGCCATCAATTCCTCCTCGAACTTATCTGCACCATTATCGTTGAAAGCTTGTTGAACGGTTTTGGTTTGCTCCAATTCGGGTGGCATATCATTAGCATCCTCCAATATGCTGGTGAGTGTTATAATCGAATCGAATAGGGGCAATATTGCCTCTGCTTCAGCTGTATTCGAGTCGTGCGAGTTTGTTTTAAGATAGTCGGCGATGCGGGTAATATTGGCTTCTAACGCAGCACTCTTTTCTGGGAGCGCCTCCAATTGAGCGAGCGCGTTCTTAAAAAGTGGACGACCATTTTCGATAACATAATTAGCCAAACCAACCAAGTCAACAAGGGTTGTTGTCATCAGTACCTGACGGGGCTTGAATTTGAGTGGAGACTGCTCAGAGGAGGATGAATCTGTTTGCTTCCTTGCGATTGCTGCCTCTCCTGCTTCACGACGCATGCGTGGAATGGCTTGTGCCTGTAAATTAGAGTGTAATCATTAGTAAACGTATTACTAGAACTTAGTTATGGGCAAATTTTTAACATACTTGCAGCAGCAGACATGCGCTGAATATTACAATGATTAAGCTCCTTGACATTATTGCTAACTCGCTGCTCGTCTCGGTATCTACAGTTGTACTGCGGATTACAGCTGAGCTTTTCAGTTTATATTCACTTCGGAAATGTTCTCATGATTGGCATATATTATACGTTTTAAGAGATTACTTTTTGTGACTGCATTTCTAATCATTAGAAATAAAATTCTAATTAAATATTCTTGCGATAATTGTGATTTTTTACTTTTCTACTTAAGTATTTACAAATCCTTATCTTTTCATATAAATTTTTTGTATGTACATATGTACATACACATTATGAGTATGCATTTGCTTGCATGTACGTAGATGTTGTTACATATATTTTATTCTATTTTACAAAGAAAGTGAGTGATTAATAAGTAGAATTAATTTTAAAAATTTGATCAACTATTTGATAACATCATCTTAAAATGAGAATAACGTGTAAGGAAAAAGTTATCTGCTCATAACTAAAAAAAAACGTTTTTGGATATCTTATCTTAAAACGAAGCAAATATTTTTTACTTTTTCGGAAACTCTAGTAGCTTTAAAATTACCTGCAACTAATACGTCGGTAAGCTTCTTAGGCAAGGAAACCATGCTATACCGGATGTGCAAGAACGTCGATGAGGAGTCGGGGAGGGACTTCCATTGATGCGCTTCCACAAGCATCGATAGAGATATATTCAAAGAAGTTCAGCAAGGATAGTAATAGGGTAACTTCGAAACAAAGTGCTATTTTAAATTATTTTATGGTAGTGAAAACAACAAAAAAGACAAGTAAGGGTAGCAAGTGCGTTAATCGCACAGAGTTTGGTAGAAATTGTTAAAACGGTGCCACGCTCATTTTCTAAAAATTTGTTATAATCGTATTTTTTGCTAAGGGATTATTGCAAACATAAATTAGCTTCGCTCGCAGATTTTGTATTTATTTAAATTAGCGTTATATTGAAAGTGGGCGTGGTTAATGTCCGATTTCAAAAATTTGGTAAAGCGGTTACCGAGATATACATATAAATCCATAAGTGGGCGTGACTACGCCCATTTTTCAAAAATTTATATTACTCGCTAATATATCATATCAATTTTGAGTGAATAAGCTTCAGTAGTTACTAAATTATCGCAGTTTTTGTATTTCTGCAAACTACCGTTATATGGGATGTAGGCGTGTCCGATTTCGCCCATTTTCAATACCGTCCGTCCTTATCGCAATAGAAATACGCATACCACAAGTTTCGTCGAGATATCTAATGGCGTTTTCTTTTCTCGAAATAATGTTGCATTTATTCTGCCCTGTTTCAGGGCTGTCAAATTTGCATGTTCTTTTCTCAGCATCTTCTCTGGATTGTTTGTTTGTTTGTGTGTAATGCGAAAGGGTGACTGTTGCCCAGCAGATGTTGATGCGTGTTTCGTAATAATTATACTTCCTAAATACATTTTTATATTATAATGGAAGCGAATTGTATAATTTTATCAAAATTAATAAAATAAATTGCGAATAAGTGAGTAAAATCATTAATTTTCCAGTTGGCACTGTTTGTTTGTTCTTTTCTCATACGGAAAATGTAACCTTTTTACAAGGCACGGGGGAACATTTACATAATGTTGCCATATATTGAGGCAACATTTTAATTGAGAAAAGAAAACGCCATAAATTTTTACTTGAGTTATCGTGTGCACAGTCGGACGGACAGACCGACAGACAGACATGGCTTAATCGATTTCTCTTTTGATTCAGAGCATTTTGGTATATATGTATATGTGTATATTAATGTCTATCTCGATTCCTTTAGGCTGTTACAAGCAACCGTTATGTGAACAAAGTTATATTACCCTTCTGCACAAGTAACGCTGCTGCCTTTTCAGGTTCCAGCCTGTTTCTTAAAGGGTCGTAAATCAAACCTGCGCCACTAAATAACTGCTCGATCGGAACACTTGCTGGTAGAGGCGACAAATATCTTGACAATGTTTTAAATTCGTTTCGATTGACACTCCACCAGTTCAGAAAATAATCGTTAAATATCATGATTTTTATTCTTCGGTCAAAAAATAATCGTTATTGTTTAATTTTTATTTTTTCCGATAATTTTTAACCGTTATAAATATAAAAATCGTCGAAAATATAAAAATCAAAAATGACGTTTTTTTTTTAATCGAAAAAATAAAAATCAAAAAATAACGATTAAATTTGATCGAAAAAATCGCACTCAAATTTGAACGGTTAAATTATGGTTTTTATTACAAAGATCATAACCGTTACGGTCCCTGGCTCAGAGGACTTTCAATTATATTTATTCTTTTTTATTGCGGTACAAGAATAGTTACTTTTTGAGAATAGCATCGGGGCTACTAATGTCGGATGTATCCTTCTGACTTTCAGCTTACTTTGAAGAATCTAGCATCATGGTAAGATCGCTCTTTAAATTTATTTAAATTCGGCCTAACGTCGCATCTCCACAGGAAAAAAAATTGGCTAACATTTTTTATTTTGTTTACCAGATATACGTTTTTGTCAGTGCACTTGCAAAATATTCGCATTCGCAAAAGCTCCGCATTGATTTTTGTGAATGCGAAAGCGTATGTGAATGTTAAGATGAATGCGGAAGCTTCGCGGTTACGAATGCTAATATTCGCAACAACCCTGATATGTATATTTAAATCGATATCCATATTTTTCCTATTCCATATCAAAGGTCAGCGATCTTATTCACCATTGTCCTAAAAAAGTTCTTTAAATGGCTGTTACAACACTATATGTATTTCAATGTGTAAATGCTACTTTTCTGATACATGCTGCTGCATGATACCTGTTAGCATCCAATGTGTTAGATAACTACGGGTATCATAGCAGTAATTGATTGTAATTAGTGTTAAAGATTATTTTTCTTATACATATATACATATATAGTATAGCCTAACCTTTACGATTGCAAGCATTCATATAATTTTTTAATTAACTCAACGTTTAATTAAAAATTATTGTTACTAATATTAATTTCGTTCAATTTTTACTGTCAACTAGAAACGGAATTTAATTGCAAATTATGTGTGCTTTTTTGCTATTTTAGTATCTTGAAATTCATCATTGCTTCTTTGTGCTTTAATACTCTTATAGTACGCGTATTTGCTATTGAATTCTGTCTTCACAATTGCTTTGATTTACACATATGTATTTGATTTTTATGTTCTTTTCAATTTAGTATATTTTGTACAAATACATTCACATTTCTATTACTGATTATTATTTTTAGCAGTTTCTCCTATTCAATAAACTCCATTGTATCTCAAATTATGTCTGCATTCCAACACTTATTTGTTTAACAGTGTTTTGCTTTTTTTGCTTCAGCTACCAAACTGCTCTAACTTCTTTTTGTTTGATTTTATTTTGAAAACCTTTGTCTTGTCTTAAAGCACTTGGAATGCATATTTAGTTTTCAGTAGCTAAAACTTTGATATTTTGTGTTGGCTTAACAGTTTTTTCTTACTTATTGGAGTAGTTATAGCATTCTATCTATTTTCAAGTGGTTTTCCTTTTTCGTAAAGCACACTTGAAATAAATATTTGTAGGCCTAAAAGTGCTGTTGTTTCTTGTTTTGCTTTGAAGCGCGTGGCTTCCCATTAGATTTGTTCTTTATATCATTTTAAAGCATCCATGCGCTTTCCGCTTTAAGCAACCACCAAGTCATTGTTCTCTTTTACTTAATGCCATTTTAGTTTGTTCTTTGTTAGTACTTTTTTTTTGGGGTTTCACATATTTTTCTAATAGTTTCTTCAAAATTTCTGACATTAAGTGTCCATTGTCATTTCTTTATTTGTTATCGCCATACTCGGATGCTTTTGATTGAAAGCGAAGTTTTTGACTGATTTCTGTATCAACATTTGATTGAAAGTCTTGCTCTAATTGTTTGAATACCACTGCCAGTTGATACTGTAATTAAGACATATTTAGAAATTTTGTGAACCTGTGTAGGCCTACAATGACTTGCGATGCTGATTTTTTCTTTCTTTATTCTTCTGGAACCCGGCTGAACTTAATTTTTTAGTTCTGAAAATTTTGTTTTTTTTTTTCAAACCAAAATCAAACTAACGGTAGTAGAGTTGCTAGGGCTTCTATATACATATGTATGTAGAAGCATGCGTGCAAAAAATGAGTATCAATTTGAGCCAAGCAATCGATATCCCATGATGCGATTTCATTTTGTTGTTTTGAAATCATAAAAATTTCATTGATAGCCCATGAGCCAACATTTCTTCATTCTTTTTTTTTTTGTTCTTTTCAAATTACATATCGATTTCACTTGAATTGCCTTTTACTAAGCGGAAGTGATTTTGCCGATTTATTTATTCGTATCAAACATTTTGTAAGATAATGAAAGAGTATGTATTATATGCTACACAAAAAACTATAACCCTCTTATACCAAATTCTTTAGATATCCTTGCACCTGCTTTTTAGTGTTGCTTAAAGACAATTTGTAAAGTAAAAGTTTTGGAAATAGCAGCCTATTACACGTCGTTTCATGACTTCGTCCTTTCATTGTTCCATTCAAAGCGTAGAAAAGCGCCTAATCATTAAGATGAGAAAACAAAAAATTGTTTGTTTCAATTGTTTTGGAATTTCGCATTAGTTGCTGTTGAAATTAAACAAAAAATATCTATTACAGTCCCCTGACAATTGTTTTGTTCACTAAAAAGGATACTGATCCTAAGCCTTTCATGCTTTGCTGGTTTACTCTTCCTTCACATTCATCACCTGCTAAGAGGCGGTGTAAGTTTTTTTCCACTGCAGTGACTTTCCGTTTTCTTTTTGTCTGGTTTTTGTTGCCAGTAACATTTTCTTTTGTGTTTCTCCTTTTCATAGCATTTTGTGCAGAATATCTTTTAATAATATTTAGACCTAATCAATTTATTGAGTGTTTCTTAGCTCAGGTTAGACAAGGTGATCTTGTCAAGAGCCCACCCGGTGGCCACACAGGCCCAGGAGAAATTTTTCCTAGACTTATATCTAAATATTCTTAAACCATCTAGATCTTTTGCGAATTCAGGCAGTATATCCAGCGAGAAGGAGCTTAAACTGCGCAAGTGAATTTGTTCTAAATAATTTTAAGGCGCAACTTCGGAGAACTGAGTATTCACACAGGAAATGTTCAATGGGTTCTAAGCCTGGATGTGCGGTACTCCAAATTTGGCGATCATAGAACAGGTCCTCGTTAATATTCCCGTGGGTAGCTTTACGTTCAGTTTGGAGAGCCTCAGCAAGCTACGATTTTGACTCAGACCCTTTCACCGCGTACTCGTCCGCTTCGCTAGCCTAAAGAACATGACAGCAGTGTATAAGACTGTATGCTTTCCATAATGTTGTGCGGAGAAGCTCAGGAATTCTGTTTCGATCTGAATATGGGAGCAAAACGTGAGTATTGAAATCTCCTGATTGTTTAAATAGAGTCACATTCCCAGTAACTTTTTTCGTAATCTAACTTCGAAATGGTAGGCACCGCTGCTATGTTCAACCCTTGTCTAAGATGAAGATATGTCTCTTGTCCGTCAATCCCAGCTTGTGCGAAGCTTTATGCTTTCGAATACTCTTAGCTGCTTCTAACTTTTATGTGCTTAGTCGAAATCAATCCAAATGACCTTAAATTTCGCCTTTTCTCGGCTTCCTTTCCTTCGTTTTGGTTTGTTTTCGAGTTTCACCTAAGCTAAAAGATATCACCAAACACTGGATCCGAATTCGTTCAGCGAATTTATGTCTCTTAAAAAATCATTCCGGTTGCCACTTATTCTATTATAAATTCACCATTCTTGTGAAATCGAGCGTACATAACTTCTTTAAAAGAACATCTCGCAAAAAAACTTTACCCAAAACTTTGATTGTGAGCAGCCTCTCCGCGAGCTATAAATAAACGAAAACTACAGATTTGTCATATCCGTTTCTAGTCGGAGTCTTTATCCGAACTAAATTTATGCCACTAAACACTACCAGATAAAGATCAGTTCTGCCCAGATCATATACTGCAGGATAACCTATTTAAAGCTTTCTACATGTTTTCTATGGACGTGCATCGAGCAAAAGCTCACTCTAAACATTACTGATATGGACGCACATAGTGTAAAAGCTCTCTGGTCGAGGCTGGTCTATGAAAAACCCATCGAAAGCTTGAAAAACTTTTTCTCCGGGCTACTTTTGTGCATCGCTGGCCTTACTGTTCGTTCCGCGCTCTAATACAGAGCCCACCCAAACGTAACGCGCGCAGAACATTTGCAAGCCCTTCCCTCAGAGTTAGCCACTTGATTGGCACTTCACTGAGCTTGTGAAAGCTTTGTATATATTTTGTATATGCGGGCACTGTGCTCATATCACTGGCTCTGTCTAGCACTGCTTTACACAGGGTGCCTGCAAAGGGCGAAACATTTCTCTGAATTAATATCAAACTCCCTTGATCTTATCTGTACACCGATGGCTCTAAAATGGAACGCGGAGTTGGAGCAGCCATTTTCTCTGAATGCCTGGTATTAATAAGATAAATTCATCTACTCAATTTTGCAAGTGTGCTCCAGAAGTAGTCGCTATAACTGAAGGCTGTCGTCTTTTAAATGTAATGGTTTACATCACGGCAAGCGGGTAACCATTTTCTCGAATACCATTAATTCCTTGGCGTCTACTCGATTTAGATTTAATGTGGGTCCCTGGTCATCCCAACATTTCCAGACACGAGGCTTTAGACCAATTAGCCAGAGAGGGTTCCACATTGGCCTCGATCGACGACAGAATCTCGCCCCCACGACGACTTCGGTAGAAGTTGCAGAAACGAAAACAAATAGGAAACAGTAGAGCCCCTTCTTTGCAAATGGCCAGCTTTAATAAGGATCTGGAGTACCATACTATGAACATATGAATTCACATCGTTGAGAGAACTCTCTGCTATAAGCCTCCACAACTCATTCTCAACTTTATCAAACACGCTGGTGGGTTCTAACATATTTATTCGAGCTATATAGTATCAAAATGCCACTTAGCTGCTACTTGGGCGTACAAGTTTTACCGTCACTATTCTAACCTAACCTAACCTAAACTATTGTCATATCAAGTGATCGGAAAGGTTTAAGCTTTGTATTTTGGCTATGTACGTAAATATGTGATCTAGAAGATTATACTACGTATCACTGATTCTTGAATTAAATTGCTTAGGCACGGTCACAATTTATATTGTCGTATTAAGACAAAAATCTTCAGTGCATCTGGAAAAGTACGCATTTCATTTCCCAAAAGGCATTCATTAAATATGACTACGTTTACAGTCCTTATGCGGAGCCTACTGATGAACTTGTAGCCATAAAAATATGATTATCATTAAAAATCATAAGCCAGACAGTGGTTATTGTTATTATTAATTGCAAGTCATATCCTACCATATATCACCGCAACCATATGAGGACTATGTACTACGTCGTACGTACACGCATAAACCATCCACCCGACCGAGACCAAAAGACCAAATGAAAACAAAACTAGCGACGGACAATCGATATTAATACGGTACGTTACCTGAAAGAAGAAAAAAGAAAGAAAAAGAAAATGAGAACAGAATTAATAAGATAATAAACAAAGTCGTCGATGTCAGATAAGCAGGCAGCAGACAAAGCGCTTCCGTTAAAGCATAGAGGGGGAAGTTGGGTCTGAAAGGAGGCACCTAAAACCGCGCAACGAGCAAGGCTTATTGATTTTTGCATTAAAGTTGCAGACGCTTTGGCGAATGGTGTTAGTGAACTGAGTAAAAAAAGTGTAAAAAATCGGGTAGTGTACAAACAAATATATGGCTTCCTCGAACAACCCGAACGGGAAGAAACGCCGACGACTTCCTTAAACCCTAACCCTTCCGACGCGTTGCCAGGTGAGAATTGTTTATTGCAGAGCAAAAAAGCAGCAGGTTGAATGGAACTGGATATAAATACCTATGTAAGTATGAAGGTGATGGCAGCGCCTTCGTTGCGTGCAAAATTGAAATTTACACAATTCTATATAGTGCCCAAACAGAAATATGAATACCCACACTCGCAGTACAGAAGACGCGAAGAAGACAATGCCGCCGCCGCCTGCGAAAGTCATAGCGTAAATTATGGCAAGAAGCAACCATATGAAACTCATCACCGGTTGCATACAAATTAACTGAAAGTGCAACGCCGGGGGCTAACCGCCAGCCAGACAACCAAACAACCAACCAACCAACTGGACGGTGAACTGTGGTGTTTAAGTCATTAAGCGCAAATGAGCAGGCAAGAACGGAAGGAAGGTGGTGCACAGGTTGGTTGGTTGGTTGGATGGTTCACTGCTTGGCCGCACCAAATTACACTGCACCACTCTGCGCGGCACAGCAGTGCCACAACACGTACCTGCTAATACTAAGACCTTATGGCTTTAGCGCGGAGGATGAGCGTGAGCGCGAGTGAGGCAGAGGCGGCAGTTTGCCGTAGGTGGATACTTAATAAATTGCACAACTTCCCAAGTCGTGCGCAGAATTATTGCAATGTGGCGAATGCGAAAAGTTCGTTGTAATGTATGTATTTAAAGCGATTGATTGAAGCGTGCTTGCGTGCGTGCATAGCGCATGCGCAACATTACCAAACAAAATACTCACAACATTGCAATATGCGAAAATTCACATAGTACATATCTTGAATTGTTGAGTAATTAGGCAAAGCTTAGGTAAGCAAATACGTTTCCTTAATTAAATAAATGAGTGTTTGATGAGAAGACAACAAAAAAAAAAAATAAATAAATAAATAAAAAATCTTTGGTAGACCCACTGTGGCACGCTATAAAAAAATGTCATAACAGTAACGCCCGCAGTGAGCTGACAAATGAGAGGGAAGATTTGTATGAAAAATGGGCTACATAACTGAGTAGAAGAAATAAAAGCGAAGAAATAAAAAAAAGAAAAATTAGTGCAACCCACGAACTCTGGCTCTGGTGACATGAAGCAGTCGGAAACCATTAAAGTTGTAACAACTAGCTACAGTTCAGTTGTGTGGAATTCAGTTCGCTGGGCTACGCGTCATGGTGAGCAATTAAATGTGCGCTACAGCTCGTACAACAGTGGGGGAAAATCTAAATACATGCATTAGGGCGGGTCACGATCGATAAAAGAAAAAATACCGGCTTCTGCATACGGTTGCCAGATTGGATTAAATCACCCTGAGATTTAGAGGCTTCTGATCGAATGTCGGAGTGCGGGGTTTGCTTGGGAAAAAGTAATTGACATGGCGCAAATGTTCGCCAACAACGTTGAATATATCACAAGAATTTGAAAGCTTTCAATATCTTGCGATTTTTCGTGAACAACGCGCACACATCTTCAAAAAATATACAACTCAAAATCTGTCATTTTTGAAAAAAAGCGCTAAAAATGCCCACAGGCCGTTTATTTACCTTTCAGAAAAAGCTGCAACAAAATTTTGTTGTAATTTGTTGAATAAATTTGTTAATAAATGTAAAGTCTCTCTTGCCCATATGACTGAAAAGGTGGTTACCCTACTTCTTTATCATACATACAATTCTGTTTATAAACTTAATTTAACGAAAAATTTAACTAAATATTTAAAAATTCAGGAACCGAAAATAATCGTTAAATATAATGATTTTTTTTTTTTCGATCAAAAAATAATCGTTATTTTGGATTTTTAGTTTTTCGATAATTTTTAACCAACGGAGACTGCTTTTTTATGGCCGCTTTAAATCTTTTATGATCGAAAAAATAAAAATCCAAAATAAAGATTATTTTTTAATCGAAAAAATATAAATCAAATTTTAACGGTTAAATTATGATTTTTATTATAAAGATAATAACCGTTAAGGTCCCTGTACAAATTAGAAAAATATAGTAAGCATTAGACTTTTAAGATTTTGAACAAGGAAACCCGATAATTTTAGCTCTTTATGTTCGTGAGACAAAAATGGTGCAAAATTTGTCTCACATTTTTTGATCCAAAAATAATCGGTTATGTTTACTTTTCGAATTAAACACAAAATGCCCCGGCAAATCCCGAAAGCCTCCAAAAAATAGCAAAATTTTTCGTGATAGTCCTGAAAACCCCTAATACTATAGTCCCAAAAACTTCAGAAAAAACCTCGAAAACTCAAAGTAAGTCTCGCAAAATTGCTGACAAAATATCGAAAAGTTTCAAAGGTCTTAAAAGCGCTAATAATTCCATTTCTTTTATCAAGGCTTTAAATATGAAAACAGGTCTAACAGGCCAATTCTGCGTTGGTAAAATAAATTTTGTAACTGTTAAATAAAGTTGTTGTCAATTTTTAAATCCTTTTCGCATTCTGTGCACTCTTGTAACCGGTAAATTGTGTTACCAGCTCATCTCATTAGCTGGGTAACAAAATATCGCCCCGTGAAATATGCAATACTAGAATTTTCACAAATCTTCATAGCTCAATATATTGAATGGATTACTAACGTAGCTAGAATTGCAGTAACAAGAAGTGATACAATTTTTTGGTAATAAAATTTTCCGGTTACAAAATCATCGGTAACTTACAGATGACAGAATTTTCTTACGAGTATTCGAGATTTTAAAGGTCAAAATTTTCAAAGTCATGAGGTAATTCTATTCTACGAGTACATACGTACATACAATGTGAGAGAATTCTTATGATACCCAAAATATTTAGCTATGAGGCATAAAATTGTGCAACTTCTTTCGTGAGGCATTCTAATGTATTGTACATACATACGTAGGCATGTATGTTTATATGTCCGCTTGTGTACCTTATTATGCATTACACAGCTCTTTCACATGGAGGTGGTACGTCGCAGGGTAATGCAATCGCTGTGACTCTATGCCGTCGCCGACAACAACAGCAGCGGTAATATCGTTCATGCACCGCTATATGTCAATCCAATGAAGATGACAGTGGCGCGCTTGCTGACACTGTCCACATGGAAAACATTTTTGCGGCATCTAACGGTTTGTAAGTACTGCACTCGCGGCTGCATGACCGTTGTCAAGTCAGCACAGTTTCGTCAAAGCACAAGTTGGGAAATACAGCCATACATACATACATTTAATTGTACATACACATTTTTTAATGTAGTATAACTATATACATACTTTAATTCCCAACCGTTGTCGCAACCAGCAATTGTGCCATGCAATTTGTGACTGTTTTGTAGAGTAATACATATATGTATGCTTAATGAGATGTGGAGACGAAGAAGAAAAGGTTCATTGTACTCAAAAGCATTGCTGGCTCGCAAAAGAAATGGTGCAGTGGGTTTGAGAAGTCAGAGCCAGAAAGCGATGAGCAGGAGGGAGTTTAATACTACATTAAGTATGAAGTTTTTTTTTATATGTACATTAGAGTGGTCCAATTTTGTATGGAATAAAATTTCATCGTTGAAAACGGGACTACCCTCAATTTTTTCTTATTGGCATTTGTAATATCTATGCCAATTTTCAATTTTCTACTGTAACAAATACAGGATGCTCAATGACCATGAAATGTTAAATATGGAAAAATATTGCTGTAAGAGTATCTATAGCATTGAATAGGATGTGTAATACAAAACTCTTTCATTTATCTCAGCAAAACCTCCCGCTTAGTCAGGACTTGTCTTAGTTCGGAAAGTTATTAGGATTCTTTACTCCAATAAGATATATCGGTTGGAGCGCTCTTGAAATTTTTTTAAATTAAATTAACATACCTATAAAAAAATGTTACGCTTTTCACTTTTACGCGTCACTGAATATCTTTGAAAGACGAAAAGATTGCTGATTTTTTATGAAAAGCTGCTGTTGCTATGACAACTGAAGCACAAAATACAGTACACAAAATATAAACATTTCATAAGCATC
>JAPVRG010303683.1:460-18041 GCA_029783565.1 Rhagoletis cerasi
AATTTCCAAGTGCTCACGGTGTTGTATTTCGACAGAATTGTGGTACAGTGCTGTATTTTGACAAAATTGTATCAAAAATGTCGATGTAGTACCAATTTTTTTTTTGGCTTCCAAAATGTACCAAAAAAGTACAATTGTACCATCATTTTCATCACTGATATGACAATGAAGAAAATTCATTCATTTCATCAGAGGTAGTGATGGGTGTTGGCCAAATTTTTGGCGCTGACACATTGGCTTCATGATCGGTATCAGCACAGTGTGTTGACACAATTGCGTCATTTCAGGGCAAGATTGAAACTTATTCTGAGCTGTTTTGCCGATTCATACGATTTAAAGTTTTTAGTGGACATTTCTCCTAAATTGGCGCATTTTAATCTTTGTTCGCGAATGCGCTGTTAAAATAAAATGCGTCTTCTACGGTCTTTTTCTTTAAATTTCAATTAAAAACATTCGACAGTTCGCGTCCTCGTGCAAATTTTATAAGTTAGCAAAAATTTTATAATTTTAGCAGCAAAAAAATACGCGCCAGTGTTGTATTTATTTAACCTATTTGTTAGGAGTGTTGTCAGTGTTCCAGTGTTGCTGGCGCCATTGCGTGCAGAGCTGTGACAATCAGTAACAGCGCTCGTAACTCCACAATCAGTATTGACGCATTTGCGCGGCGCCGCACTGTGTTACCCAGACCTAATTGGAAGATTGGACTGAAAAGTTCACTCATCCACGAGGAATTACGCAATTGCAGGTAAGAAAGTTGTAGAACTTGTAAAAATAGTAGATTTACTATAATTAACACTACATTTTCTATTTTCAGGATCCGAATAAAAGAAGATACGCAAGCATTAATACGGGATGGTTGAATTTATAGCAAAAAACAAACAATTAAAAATATTGCCTGTGTACCTATTACGGATTTTCGTTTCGGACATAATTTTTTGGGATATGAAACGTGGTATGTCGAATATCTAGAACTGCATAAGGAACCAGACCTTTTCAATTTTACCCTCTGGTATAAGCAATTAGCCAGTCGGAACAACTATCAGATTCATATAGACACAAATCATCCCTACGCTGAAAAGAAAGAACGAAACGAAGAAAAAGAACGTAACTACGTTTTTGTTGCCTCGCGACCAAGCGTCTGGACAAGAATTTAAGAGTCCACAATGTGGTATAAAAACGTTTTTACATGCGCAAATTACACGAACCCTTCTAAATAGTTTATGAACTATTCGAGAACATAGTTGAAATGGAAGTCCGAACATACAATATTTTATTGACCAGATTTTACTAGAAATCGATATCGCACTCGAAAAATCTGGTAAGAAATAACGCTCTTGATTATTATTTGGATTTATTGCTTTTGAACACTGTGTAAATGCAATAAGGAGATTCACAAAATGTTTCAAGCGTTGTAAAATCTTAAAATCGTAAAATTTTACAATGGTTAAAATTTTTTTGTCTTGCATATGCCCTGTTTATACCCACGCAAGAGCCGCATTAACAAATAACCGATTTGACTCAACACATATTTCTTTCAAGCGCATATTCCTGCGTTTTTATAGCGCGATCGCTTAAACCGAATTCAAAATTAAACAAGTCTGCTTTTTTTATTCGATATTTGTTTAATTAAATTGTGCGGTTCACCGAAAAGGAAGCGAACAATGACTCAAATGTATTATAATTCTAATTCAAAACGAGCTGCACTAAGGCAATCAGCCGATTTTGACTGCGCGTTAAATGAATAACGCGTTTATACGTGTCTTCTAACCGATGTGAGAAATAAAACACCGATTTGGAAACAAATGCAAGTCAATACATATTTTTTTCTTATTTCAAAGCGTGTTGAACTTTGGTTTATGCATCCGTTTTTAATTACTGCGAGCTGAGTCTAAGCGCTTTATGTGTCGGTATAAACAAGGTAATAGATAAAGTTATTCAAATAATACACTTCTGCATGTTATGTGTTCAGTGCCTTATAACTGCTCAGCTGATTTGATGAAGCCTGGTTTTTGCAAAGGGCGTCGAATATTTTATGGTTTTCCATCTGCTTTGGCATACTGGCTGCAAAAGATTTTATTCACTTAAAACATCTGATCGAGAGTTATTTATTACATTATAGATATAAAGGCTGTTCTTCGGAAAATTGTGCTTTTAGCTGATAGGAACTCAGCTATGTTGCATACAGATATACACATTGTTGAACACATAGCTGGCGCAGCCAGTACCAAATAGAGATGCAAGTAGCGGAAGAATTCGCCATGGTGGACAAATTACTCATGCACCTAACTGATGGTCTGGTACTCTGCGAAATCCTACGCCAATTCTATCAATCTGAACGAGTTGAACGAAATTTCCCCATGCATAAACGCAACCTCTTTATCTTCGTACTTGGCGGAAAGAATAAAAGAAGTTGACATTGGTCTGGTAACAAAAAATTTAGTTTTTATAATATTTTTCTGGTAATATTTGATGATTTGAAAACTAATTTAATTGTGTTTTATTCAGGGTTGATGGATCGTATAAACATATGCAAAGCACACGAAACCAGAAATGATATCTGACGGCATTGGCCATTCAAACCTCAACAGAACCAGACATCAGTGAGTTTATGTTTTATTTTTATTATTATTATTTTGCTGATTTGGGGTGGGTTATCACTAGACTACATTATCCTAACCTCTACGTAAAGCCCAGTAGAAAACCAGCATGTTTGATAAAAAGATTGACATTTAAAGATTTTTTAAAGTATATTTCTGGAATTCATTGTTAAACTTGCTAGCTTTCTACTGTGTCTTATGCATTTAAATATGAAGCAGCCAGCTGCTCTGCAATTTTGTGGGTTTTTGTTTGGGTTAAGATCTGCAGATGGTCGTTTATTTGTAACCACATCACCTCGGGGAAACTCGGGTAGGAACCATCACCGAAATTTTAAAATTTATGATAAATAATTTGTAAAAAAAAAGAATAACACGTTTGGTTGTGGGATCCTTCCTAATATAAGGAAGTGGAATCGCGTGAAAAAAATAAGTGGAATTGTATGACGAAAGGTGGTTTACGAGGTGGTTGTTGGCTCCGAGTTTCCATCGTCGTATGGCGGTAGTTGAACCAACTTCACCAGTGGTCTAGTGACTTGACCTTTTTCCATCAAGATGCCCACTACTCGTACTGTGCTGTCGGCAGAAGATGTCCACCAGTGAGGAAATGGCCTGGGGTAAGCGGCTCCAGGTCAGTAGGGTTATTTGAAGAGGGACACAGTGGCCGTGAATTGAGGCATGCCTCAATCCGACATAAAAGAGTGCTAAGCTCTTCAAAAGTGTATTTGTGGGCGGACGCAATTTTTCTAAAACGGCTTTTGAAGCTCTTTACGCCCGCTTCCCACAGTCCTCCCATGTGAGGCGCTGCAGCGGGTATAAAATGCCACGTCAGCATTTGGTGGTTGTATTTCGAGATAGTTTTAACTCGCGTTTCAGACAGAAAAGCTTTAAATTCAAATGGCAAGGATCAAAGTTAGTACCGTTGTCGGAGTTACGTCGCCCTGCTTCAACCCTATTCAACGCCTCCGAATATTGGCGACAACGGTTTCGAGCTTTGCATCACAACCTTCGCTCATCTTCTGTCATCGCGCTGTCATTTGGCTATCGCCTTTAACTTCAATTTCTTTCTTTTTCAACGCATCTTACTATTCGAGCGGAAGTAACTTTATATATTGTCAATTATTTTATATAAATTTATAATTTATCGCAAAATATATTTGTAATCGAATGCCTTGCTTTGTGCATAGCCAAACACAAGTGTAAATAGCGATCAAAATATTACACAACTTTGTAAATTTCATTACCTAAATAAATTGCAGATTTTAGCGCTTATTCGTACAAACATATACGTGTCGCTGAAAATATTGTTTTATTGGCATTCGCGTTTACATTTCTAAAATACTTGTGGTTTAAGTACGTCTGCTCGGAAGCTAATTGCAAGTTTTGGGAAACCACATAATCTCCGAAAATCCGGAATTACTTGTCATTGCAGGTGGGTGCCTAACGCCAAGCACGTGTTGTGAAGAAACCTAAAACGCTCTAATGAATGTCAGCGAAGCAGGCGAAATGGCTTCTGGCTCATCAAAGGTCACCAGCATGTCCTCTGCTGGTATGGTCCCCGAGGCCACTACTTCCGCTGCTGTCACCGTCACGGCCGCAATAACTGGCATACCCGCTTCTACTGGTGACACGGTATTTACTACTGGGAACGCGCCGCCTGAAGCATTCGCGCCACCATTTGCGCTTACGACGACTGCTGGATTAGGAACTACCGGTACGACAGGTGTTATTATTGCGTCAACTCCTCGTCATACTGAAGCTGCCCTGGGAACGATCGAAACCTCGCCGTTTCGCACCCGGTCAGGGAATTTGCGTACGGAGAATCCACGCAAGCGGGCACGCATACTACGCACTAGTGCCTTCACTATCGCTCCTATTGGTGAAGGGAGACCGCAGGTAACTTGGTGCCCTATGACGTACCCAAACGAAATTGGCGGTTTAAATCCATCGTCAGATATTTGTGCCGAATTTGATGGACTCAGTATACATAACCGCAACATTTTACAACACTTGCCCTTTAATATAAATGCACCTTCGAGTTTTGCATCTGCTCCATATAGTATTGCTACGAACAACGCTAGATTTTCATTGGGTTTAGCTGGGTTGGGCGACGACGCAGCGCATATGAGAGCTCAATATTCTTGGGCAGGTAGTGTCGGTGGGTTTAGCTCCACCATGCATAATAGCGCTTACGTACCTGGTATTGGCAGACATAATACTGGAGGTATTTGGGGGCGTTTAATAGCACGGCACCTGTATTCTCTGCTTATGTCAACAACTTTGGAAATCCTACTAATGCATCGCAAATTCCTCAGACACACTCGTCGTTGGCGGATATAACTCTCTCTTCCTCACAGGTTGCTACGCGGCAAGTAATGTCGAAGGACCTACCGTCCTTTTCAGGTAATTCTGAAGAGTGGCCAGTCTTTATCACGAATTTTGAACAGTCTACCGAAAGATGTGGTTTCACTGAGCATAAAAACCTTATACGTTTGCAAAAGTGCCTCAAGGGTCCGGCACTCGAAGCTGTGCGGGGAAAATTGATGATGCCTAGTACGGTATCGCTTGCCATCGAAACGTTGAGGATGCTTTATGGGCGACCTGATGTTATACACCATACTTTGCAACGAAAGTTGAGACAGCATCCGAGCGTGAAAATGGAAAAGATGGACACCTTAATAAACTTCGCTCTGGCAGTGCAGAATTACCGCGCAACAATGCAAGCGATTGAGCTCAGCGATTATTTGAATGTCCCGATGTTGATAAACGAGCTCTTGACAAAATTGCCAAGTGATCTAAAATTAGATTGGGGTAGATTGAGGATGACACGCTTGAGAGTAGACTTGACGGTATTTGACGAACGGCTATTTAGCTTAGCAACGTGTGCTAGCCAAGTGACCCCGCTGGGTTATACATCTAGTCAGGCGGAGCTGAAAATTGGCCATAGACGTAGTGGGGAGAGATTAATGGTACATGACGCCATCGATACGGAAAAGAAAGGTAGCTGTCCGAAGTGTGACAAAGAGCATCATCTTTCAGATTGTAGTGCATTTCGGATGCTAAGCAGAGATGCACGATGGCGATTTGTCCGTGATTCGAAAATATGCATTTGTTTTAAGCGACACTTCGTACGGCGATGTAACTCGCAAACGCATATACATTAATCGTGTGGTATAGACGGTTGTAAAATGCCACATAACCCGCTACTACATGGATCAACGCAAACTAAAGGCACGATTTCAGAGGCGAGCAAAGATGTTAAGAATGCGACGGTAATGTTCCATGGGAAGATTACGCAAACTATATTTCGCTACGTGCCGGTAACACTCTATAACGGAGAAAAAACGATTAATGTATATGCGTTTATAGACGGAGGGTCTGCTTGCACTCTCGTCGAAAATGAATTGGCAGATGAACTTGGGGTCGAAGGACCAGCAGAAGAGCTGTGTTTGCAGTGGACGGGTAACATTTTGCAGAGTGAAGCCGACTCCAAATCTTTATCCATCCAAATCTCGGCTCAAAGGCAAGGCGCCAAGAAATTCTTCCTCCAAAGAGTGCGGACCGTGTCAAACTTGAATCTGCCTTTGCAAACACTTGAAAGGGCGACGATAACTTCGCGAGAGTATCTTAGCGATCTCCCAATTTCTCCGTACGAAGCGGTGTGAGCACAAATCTTCATAGGACTTGACAATTTAAAGTTGGGGGTGCCCAGGGAAATTCGAGAGGGCAAAGGCGATGAATTAGTGGCAGCAAAACGTAAGCTAGGCTGGTCGGTGTATGGGCTGAAAGACGAAACAACCAATTCCTATCCTCGTGTAATGCATGTATGTCATATTGACGAACAACTTGAAGAAATCGTAAAGGCTCACTTCTCGCTGGAGGCCATAGGGACTCGCGCCTGCAAACCTTTGCTGTCTAAGGAGGATGAACGTTGTCAACGCACAATGAATTCAAATACGCAATACCTTGCAGTTGAGAAGCGATGGGAAACGGGTCTGCTTTGGAAGCACAATCACATCGAGCTTCCCGATTCGTTGCCAATGGCCCACCGTCGATTTCACTGTTTGGAGGCCAAAATGTCATGCGATTCGGACCTGAAATCCTTTCTCACCAATACAGTTAGGGATTATGAGCGGAAAGGCTCCATAAGGAAAGTGAAGCCGGAAGAACATTTAGCAAGCGGTAAGTCATTGTATATTCCTATGTTTACAGTTACCAACATAAACAAGAATAAGAGGCGAATAGTTTGGGATGCCGCTGCCTCGGTCAACAGTGTCGCACTTAATTCCGTCCTGGTGAAAGGGCCAGACTTTTCAAAGTCATTGATGGGCGTTCTTGTTCGATTTCGCGAGAGACCAATTGCACTCTGTGGTGACATTCGGGAATGTTTCACCAAATACGCGTACGTAAGAAAGATCAAGTCGCTCAAAAGTTTTTGTGGCGTGATAGCGACACCCTCAGTAATCCAGATACGTATGTAATGCAGGTTATGACGTTTGGTGCGAGCTGTTCCCCGTCTTTAGCAAATTATGTCAAAGATAAAAACGCAACGCAACAAGATGAGCATCCCGCGGCAGTAAAGGCAATACTGGAGAACACGTTCGTGGATGACTGGCTGCAGAGCACATTTTCAGTAGATGAAATGATACGTCTAGCCACTACAGTGAAATTGGATATCCAACTCTAAAGATGTGTTGCTCGCCTTAACCGAGCACTCAAATCAGGTCGTTAAACACATCGAACAAGCAAACGCAAAGCACGAGAAGGTACTTGGTATGTGGTGGTGCCCCAGTGCTGATGTTTTCTCATTTTTTAAAAGCTTTCCAAAAGAAGTCTTTGACGAAAGTATAACTCCAACAAAGCGAGAGATATTGCGGGTGATAATGACTGTGTTTGACCCCTTGGGCCTTCTTGGTTTCTTTATGGTGTATGCGAAAATCCTCATGCAGGAGGTATGGCGTTCCGGCGTTCTATGGGATCAACCGATCCGTCAAGAGGAACAAGAGAAGTGGCTTCGTTGGGTTCGTTACCTACGTAATATCCCAGAGTAGTTGCATACACACCTTTGTGGATGCTAACGTCGATGCGTATGCTGCTGTTGTGTATTTGCGAGCAAAGAGCGGTTCAACAATTTCTTGCAGTCTGGTGGCTTCTAAAACACGAGTAGCGCCGCTAAAGCCAGTATCTATTCCGCGATTAGAGCTGATGGGTGCAATATTGGGTCTACTGCTATTCCGATTTATTGCGCAGGAGCTTTCTGTGGCCGTGAACCAACGAGTATTTTAGTGTGAATCCAAAAATGTGCTTTTCTGGATTAGATCAGATGCAAGGAAGTTCCAACAATTTGTTGCAGTTCGTGTAGGGGAAGAAGACTCCAAAGTCGAGGAGTGGCGTTGGATTCCATCAGTAGAGAACGTCGCAGACGAAGGTACAAAATGGGCAAGGGATCCAGAACTTTGTTGCACCAGTCGATGGTTTACGGGACCGTCATTTTCATTAGAGACCGAGGAGAAGTGGCCTGAAGCAAGTCTTAGCAGTACACTCGATACGGAACTGATTTGTCATGTAGATATGCAACCATCGTTACAGCCATCGTTGGCGGCTGTAATACCTAGTCTGTCGCGCTTCCGTACCTGGGAGAAGCTGCGTAGGACCCAAAGCTTTATACTTTGTTTCCTTCGCAATATTTCACGTACAGCAAATATATCGGTTAATCTGCAAAACTTAATTAAGGCAACCGATACAGAAGCGGCGGGGTATGCTATTATTCGGTACTGTCAAGAAGAAATATTTGACAGAGAGATAAGACGCCTAAGAGCTGGCGGAATGGTTCATCGCGAAAGCGTACTCTACAAGTGCTCGCCGTATATAGATGAGATGGGGCTACTTAGAGTACGGGGCAGAATAGACATGGTGGAGGATGTCGCGTTTGAGGTCAAACGACCCATCATACTACCACGCAACAGTCGAGTAACCCATCTTATCACCGACTTTTACCATCGCCAGTTCAACCACCACAATGAAGTGGTCGTTAACGAAATGAGACAGCGCTACTTTGTTCCAGGGTTAAGAGCATTGGTTAGAGCGACGGCAAAATCGTGTTAGTGGTGCCGAAATCGTCGCGCCGTTCCGCATCCCCCTGAGATGGGCCGTTTGCCGAAAGAGAGATTCGCGATGTTTGCAAGGCCTTTCACAAACACTGGCATTGACTTCTTCGGAACCTTCGAAGTAGCAGTAGGCCGACGACGTGAAAACGCATGGATGTTATCTTCACGTGCCTCACGATACGGGCACTACATATTGAGCTCTCCCCTTCGCTTTCGACCGATTCCTTTCTTCTGACTCTTAAACAATTTATGGCACGTCTCGGTGTTCCAAAGTGTATATGGTCGGATAACGGAACAAATTTCCGTGGAGCTAGTCGCGTTATTCAAGAAGAAATTCAACGCCTATCATGTGGAGAGTTGCAACGCCGTCACCCAAAAATAAAATGGAATTTCATACCCTCCGCTTCACCCCACATGGCTGGCTCATGGGAGAGGATGGTTAGGTCGGTCAAATCAATCTTAATGGACATTTTAGAAAAGACAAATCTACGAGCGGAAGTACTTCGAGCTACGTTAGCTGACGAGAAACACATTTTAAACTCCCGTCCCCTAACTTATGTGCCTTTGGACACTCCGGAAATGGATGCTTTAACACCTAACCATTTTCTTTTAAGCAGTTCAAGCGGTATGCGTGACAGCGATGAAACCACGGGGAATGGTCCTACACTTAGCAAAATATTTCGTATTTCCAATCAGATTGCGGATCAGTTCTGGAAACGATGGATCCGTGAATACTTACCCTGCTTAACAAGGCGCGCTAAATGGTTCGAAAAGTCTCCTGACCCTATAGGACTCAACGACATCGTTATTATTGTAGACGACAATGCGAAACGAAATACATGGCGAAAGGGCATCGTCGTGGACGTACACCTGGGCAAAGATGGGGAGGTGCGGAGTGCAGTCGTGAAAACAACCGACGGGCTCATCACACGCCCGACCATAAAGCTAGCTAAGCTCGACGTTAAGGAGTAAACCTCGTAAGACAAAGCGTTACTAAGTTTACGGAGGGGGGGATGTTACGTCGCCCTGCTTCAACCCTATTCAACGCCTCCGAATATTGGCGACAACGGCTTCGAGCTTTGAGTATGTCACAACCTTCGCTCATCTTCTGTCATCGCGCTGTCATTTGGCTATCGTCTTTAACTTCAATTTCTTTTTCAACGCATCTTACTATTCCAGCGGAAGTAACTTTATATATTGTCAAATATTTTATATAAATTTGTAATCGAATGCCTTGCGTGCATATCCAAACACAAGTGTAAGTAGCGATCAAAATATTACACAACTTTGTAAATTTCATTACTTAAATAAATTGCAGATTTTAGCGCTTATTCGTACAAACATATACGTGTCGCTGAAAATATTGTTTTATTGGCATTCGGGTTTAGAGTCGGAGTAGATATTTCTTGGACATCCTCTTCTATCCACGAATCGTGCGAACGCTGCTAGAAAGGATGGGGTACTAAGATCACTAGGAGCTTCTAAGTGAATCGCTTTAGTCGTGAAACAAACAAATAGACATACATATCCTTTAGATGTTCGACAACCTATTCCACTGTAACTTTTAATATCAAAAGGTCCGGTGAAATCTACCCGCGTATTCGTGAACGCGCGGCTAAAGGTAGTGCGTTCCGGTGGAAGATTCCCCATAAGTTGGGGTTGAGAACGTTTTCTATAAATCGTACAGATCTTGCAGTTGTGTATGATAGACCTTATCATGTTTTTCACTCTGGGAATCCAGTACTGTGTACGAATAAGGCGTAGCATCAATTGATTTTCCCCATGCAAAGAGGCTTGGTGAAGAAACAAAACAATAAGACGGGACAACCTGCAGTTATACGGAATAATGATTGGATGGCGCTCGTTGTATGCTAAGTCCTGGGATGCTCCAAGGCGACCCCCGGCTCTCATGATGTCGTGTTCATCGATGAATGGATCCAACGGATTGATTTCACTCTTGCATCGGTTGGTTTTTTAGACTTTAAGTTTGCGTATTCCTGCCCGTAATAATGCTTCTGATAGATTTTTATCAAGATCTGTGTCGTTATTTTAATTTCATCAGATGAAATTAAACAAGAATTTTCTTGAAATGAAGCTTTTGTTTTCGAATGAGTTCTTCGATAAAATCTCATAACGTATGATAAAACTCTCAAAGCTCTCGGTTGATCTGAAAATCGGTCAAGAATATCGATATTTGCTCTTGTTGTTGATTAAGTGTGCGCTCTTTTTTCTTCTACTTCTGTATGATAGTTTGTTTCTTGAGCGGGCCACTTGGAGTTGTTTTCTTGCAGCCAAGAAGGCCCCTGCCACCACAAAGTATTGTTGACCAATTCTGACGCAGGTAGTCCTCTGCTAGGCAAATCGGCGGGGTTCGAGGCCCAGTCCACGTGTAACCAATCCTTCTCTCCTACTTTCTCTACGATTTTCGTAATTCGGTGGGCGACGAAGGTTGACCAGGAACACGGCGGCTTTCGTATCCATGCGAGTACGATGGTCGAATCCATCCATAGATGTGTCTTCACTACTCCTAGGTTGAGGTTGTTGATTATAGATTCTATGATTTCTGCGAGCAGTACGGGTCCACAAAGCTCCAGTCGTGGCAGTGATATAGTTTTGACGGGAGCTACTCTGGTTTTTGCCAAAAGTAGATTGACAAAAAGTTTGTCATATGTTTTTTCTCGCATATATGCCGTAGCCGCATATACTTATTCTGATGCGTCGCAGAAAGCATGTACCTCAATGTTGTGTCCTGGTGAAAATTGTACCCCTCGAGGTATTCTAATGTTGTCTATTTCGTGGTAATATTTCGTAAAATTCTGACAGCGTTCAAAAGTAGTAGAAGACACAGTAGTAGAAGACACAGACTCGGATGAGCCAAATACTTTGCATGAGTATTTTGGCCACGACTACTATTGGAGCAAGCCATCCTAGTGGATCAACCAGTTTGGCGATAGCTAATAGTATCGCCCTTTTTGTGAGTGTAGCGCAGTCCTCCAATGGTCTTGCCATGAAATAGAATAGATCCGTATGGGCATCTTATGCTAAGAGCCTTAACCGTGCTGGTATCTTCGAATGCCAAGAAATCTTCACTGTGTAGGTCCGTTTTCGGGATATCCTTGAGAATTTTCTCAGAATTAGAGGTCCATTTCCTTGAAAAACCGCCGACCATAACACTTCAGAGATTTCATCTCTTGCTTTTACGGTAGAGTCGATGCTGTGTCCTCCAGCTAGCACGTCATCCACATACATGCATTTCCGTAGTATGTTAGATGCTAATGGGAAAGAGCTTTCTACATTGTCAGCCAGTTGCAAAAGTGTCCTTATCGCGAGGTAAGGAGCACAATTAATCCCGAAAGAGATACTCTTTAATTCATATAGACTTCCAGGATCGTTCGGGCTTGTACGAAAAACTATCCGCTGGTATTTGGTGTGGTTGTTATTCACCCAAATTTGTCGGTACATCTTTTCGATGTCACTATTAAAGACGTATGTGTATAATCTCCAGCGGAGTATCAGTATTGGAAGATCTGCTTGGAGTACTGGACCTGGGAAAAGTGTATCATTTAAATTTGTGCCGTTAGCCGTTGGGCTTGAGGCATTGAAGACGACACGAACTTTGGTGGAGGTACTTTCTGGTTTTATAACGGCGTGATGAGGCAAGAAATAGTTATCGGAAGAGTCTGCTGAAACGCTACCTTTTATCCTTGACATATGTCCTAATGATTCATATTCGGAAAGTACCCTATTCTACTCTTTTTGTAGGACGGGATCCTTTGCAAGCCTTGTCTCATTTCGGAAGAACTGAGAGCATGCTTTTCTAAGAGAAGGGCCTAGGCAGATGTTTGCTGGAAATTCTCGCCTAAAAGGTAGTGACACAAAATATCTTCCATCCTGGTTTCTTTGAGTTGTTTTCTGGTACAGTTCCTCACAATACTTGTCGTCTTCATTTAGGCTTTTATTTTTTAGTATATCTTCTAATTCCCAGAATGCAGTAAGTTGTTTGTCCACTGCAACTTTTATTGGAGTTCGGGTTATTGAAGTGACGTCTTGCTGCAGCTTGTTGCGAGGTTGACGCAACATCTATGGCAGAGCTCTGTGGCGTTTGAGGCGGTGTTGCCTTTGGCAGAATTGTCTGGATGTGCAGGAGCGTGTGATGTCGTGACTGACACGTGCCGAAATTGAAATGGTTTGTGCATCTCGATACCGTATGTCCAGAACTCAGACAATTCAGGCAAGCAGGGTTGCTCTTCAAGAACTCTATTCTCTCAGTTGGTGGTAACTTTAAAAACTTGGGACAGCGGCGTAATTTTTGCTCATTTGTTTGGCATATTTTACAAGTGAACTTGGTCACGCTTGCTTGGAACGCACCAAGTCTTTTTGTGGGGGCTTCTGAGGGATGTCTGGTGTTTTGCGGCTTTGACGCTTTCACAGACTTTGTGTTCTTTATGCCTGACATGGTTTCCAAGGTTTGAAACCTATTCGACAGGAACTTGTCCATATCTTCCCACTTTGGTAAATCTTTTTTGTGGTCTATGGTTTGTTCCTATAGAGCCAACGTACAGTCGGGAAGTTTAGTCGAGCATAGATATACAATAATTGCATCCCAATTCGAGATCTCAATGTTGTGGCTCTTGAGGGCTGATAAGCGCTGCAACTTTTTAAGTGAGCTAACACACTCATTATCTATTGAAATTAGGTTGAAAAGAGTTTTTAGTTGCGTATTTATGAGTATACGCTTATTTTCATATCTCTCACACAAATTATTCCAGGCCGTTTGAAAACCTTCATTCGTGAGTGGACATTTTCTTACTATGTCTTTCGCTTCCCCTTGAGTCTTTTGATTCAGGTGAAATAGTTTTTCAACAGGGGTGAGTCGCTTGTTAAGGATGTATATTAGACCGTATCGAAAAAAAAGTTCGCCGTACACCCCCTCATATGAATTGTTTTTGAAAAGCATTTGAAAAAATCATAAATTTTTTTTGGACAACCCTAGTAGTCACCCAATTTCATTTTTCTTCGTATCTTCGGCATTTATAGTCGGATTTTAGTGTGATACACCAATGTTTTTTTCTCGATGAGGGGGTTTCCTATTGAAGTTCATTGACCTCAGGTGCTCCATAAGAAAAAAACAAAAAAAAAACAAAAACAAAAAAAGTTGGTTATTTCCGTATGGTTTTCCGACTTAACAAATCGAAATACTTTTTTCGCAAAACATTCATGATTTTTGACGGTGTTTAATTTACTGTCATTAGGGCGGTACGTTAGGGTGGTAGCAACTGAGATCTGGGGAGTGAGTACCACAATGGAGCACATGAGGCCAATGAACATCCGTAGGAAAACCCCCCTCCTCGAGACAAAAACATTGGTGTATCACACTTTAAGATCCGACTATAAATGCCAAAGATATGAAGAAAAATGTAATTGGGCGACCACTAGGGTTGTCCGGAAAAAAAAATTTTATAATTTTTTTAAATGCTTTTTAAAAACACTTCATATGAGGGGGTGTACGGCGAGCTTTTTTTATTTCGCCTGTAAGGCGATACGCTCTAATGTATATGGCAGTGAACATGTCACGGAATGATGGCCATGACAGATAGTCGCCCTTGAACACATCCACGATGTAGAGAATAAAGAGGTGGCGCCCATCTCGGTACCGCTATTCCGTTCTCAGTGAATTTGACAGAATCAGCGTGTGTATGACGTCACACTTGTGCAATCGGCGATTGTGAACATAGCCACGATGCAGAGATAACATTTCTCTCAGGCAACTGCACCAGTGTGACGTCATACACAAATTACTCTGAAAATTCTCTCTGATGGGCGCAATCTTGGATTCTATCATTCTTGGAACACATCTGTGTCACACGGAGGTAGGTGAATATTGTGTTCACGAACTGACTGATCTTGTACATCCTTCTCTGCGTTTACAACCGTCTCAGACTGACTAGCCATTGCAGACATGCATTTAACATAACTCGTAAATGAGCTTTTATATTTCTTTCGGATAGCTCTAACATCCTCTTTCGATACACCTTCTTGGGTGGTAAGCATATCGTATGCCGCTTTTGTTTTCTCCCACATAGCTTTCAATTCGTCTTGCTAAATAGCAAGGCCGTGCTTATTTTGCTCTGTGGGGAGCGTGATGCTGAAATCAGCTTCGAATTCAATTACTGATTCTGCTAACCGAATAAATGATTCCATTGCGGTGAATGCTTTTCGGATTACTCTTTACGAATTAAAAAAAAAATATTAGTTGAACTTTTCGACAAAAGTCGGTTTACTATTAGTAGGAATAGGCCGTGTATATTCCAAACTGTCGTAAGCAAATGCACAAGCGAAAATTTTTCCAAATTGTAGAAAAGAGTAAATACTTTTTTTTGTTAATTACCAACGTAGATTGTTCACACTCTACGAGATATCTTTCAGAAAATTGATAATCTTAATTTTTTTCAGAGATAAAATGATAAGCGTATGTATATATATGTATAGGTGCTACTCGCCTCCCAACACTGCTGACGAAAAGCTATGTGCATAAAGATATACGTATGTATATATGCAAAAATTCGAATGCACATACAACGCAACGTCGCCAGTTATTTTTAAAATGGAATTAATTTAAATGCGAATATTAACTAAATTCAGCGTGGTGAAGTGTTTTTGTGAAAAAGAAGTAAAGAAATTCAAAATTTGAGGTTATGTGACCTCACAGTGAACCAGTGTAATGCAAAGAAAGAAATGTGCTGCACGAATTAAATTGATTAGGCACAACCAACTTAAAACGTGAAATTTATAAGCATTTAAAAAGAAGGCAGCGCTCAGAAATATTTTCTGAGAAAACGTGACAGTGATTAACAATTGGAGAGGTTATGTGACCTCCGAACAAGTGACCCAGTGTAAATGCAATTTAAAGGTGATGCATGAATAAAATTACGTATGCCCACTGAGATGATTAGGGAAATTCACCAGTGTTTTGCAAGAATGTGGCAAGTTGAATGTGAATATTCGCAGCATTAAGTGAACTGAAAAACAAATGTGTTCTTTGATTCTACTAACAGAGACGCTGTTCACTTTGATGTGTATGTTTGCTAATGGTTGCACGATGCACCAATGGAACACTGTGGTTGACAATCGCGATGGACACAGCTCGGTTGCTAATTATTTGAACTTTTCATTTATTTATTTCGGCAAATTTAACTGTTTTCACAAATCACTTCACTCGCGTAAATTTATTGAAAGCTATTTCTCATGTATTGAAATGTTTATAGTGCACTTGAATTGTAACCACGTACCTTGGTTTCTCAGTGACTGGTGAAAATAGATCCTCGTTGCACTAGATAATGTGGCGTGTATTGCTGGTATAGTTGCAGTTGGCTGGTTTGTGGCACAGATAAGTGAAGTTCTGGCAGTATCTTATGCTTAGAGTTAAAATACGTTGGTGTTATACCCAAATGCTGTGACGAGGAAAGCTCGGTATGGTAATGAAAAATCGCTCGTTGTTGAAGCAAATCGCTTGTGTCGTGGTCGGAATAGCTCTATCTGTTGTAGACTCGCTGGTGATTTTGCTGTGGACTGTATAGTTCGTTTCTCGGCTCCTAAGGACCAATGAAAACATCAATGTGACACAATGCGGCTCAAGTATAGTGCGCAAAATGGTCACAATGATGTTTGAAAATAAGGGGAAAAAAGACAAATAAAATTCGGTTTAGTATAATGGTTTTATTAATTGTCTAAGTGGTTTGAGTTAATGAGTATATGTTGGTTAACAATAGTTTTACCGGAAGAATAATGTGGCCTGTTAGCTGCAGTTTGTGGCTCAGTGAATAAAGGCCTAACGAACTAGCGCCTAATTTTTCAAAATGAAAGAATGCCTAAACAAGAACGCCTAACAAGAAAGTGAAAGAACGTCTAACTTTAAAAATGCAGGAAAGCCTAATTTTAAAAATGAAAGAAAGTCTAAATTGTTAGGGTTTCTTTCATTATGAAATAACGCCTAATGAAAGAAGACCTAACAATTCATGTCACTGACATTAATACACATTGACATTATTGCACGTCACCTATATTTTCTTAAAGTTCTAAGCATTTTAATTCGAATTGTCAATGACATTAATACACATTCCGAAAGTGAAATAATGTCAGCAGAATTGTGGAAATAATGTCATTGACATTAATACACAATTGTAGAGTAAATTAATGACAGAAATGTTAAAAATCATGCAAACTTCACGGCGACGTGTCACGTAAGGTTAGCGGAATCAACGTCCATGGACACTTTTTCTTATCGTCCATAGACAATATTACCTTATCGAAAGCGCAGTAAAATCCATGGACGTTACTGAGCTATTTCAAAAAAATATTGGTAAAATTCAATTTTAACATATCTACATACATATGTACATAGTATACAGCTTTAAAAGTGCATAACACCACTGCGGTCCGCGTTCGCGCGGCGGGCCACCCCGCATCGCGTTGCGCGGTTCCCGCGCCGCGGCGTTCGCGCACGCGCCCCAAAATTTCCATTTTTTTGAATGATGCGGCCTATAACGCCGTTATAGGCCTCGACAGCTGATGTAGTCCGTGTTCTTTTTAAGAAAACCGAAAATACTTCGGGTGTCACCTTCAAAAAAAAAAAAAAAACAATAACAAATTAAAAATCAATTGCTTTTATAATTTTAAAAACTAATAATTTTCCCTTTTACAGAATGTTTACAAGGTGGTGTATGCATTTTGTAAAAGGCAAAACTAATACCTTCATTTTAACATTTTGTAAAAAGGAACTTACCTTTCGCAACCATTGCTTTTCATAATAAATAATGAATGGTGTAAATAATTCTTGCATATTTGTATTCATCAATTCCTCTTTTATGTTCCCAAAAACCG
>JAPVRG010303688.1:361-11144 GCA_029783565.1 Rhagoletis cerasi
ATAAAAAATTGTCGAACATATTTACTCTGTGTTCAACGCTTGCTAAATATTTAAATACCAAACAAAATGCAGGACAAAGGCAGGACACTTGAAAAAAAACAGTACATTTTCAGGTTTTTCTGCTTTGAAAAGTTTCGCAGGACAGACGTCTGGAAAACAGAACGGTCCTGCAAAAAACAAGACGGATGGTCACCGTAACTATACAGCGTCATTAAAGTACTGAAGCGCTTATACAGGCATATGCATACAGAAATAGTACAAGTGTATGGACAGAGTACACTCTCTCTGGGAAACTACACGTGTTAAATGGCAATGAAGGCGCATTTATATTGGCATGCGTACACATACGATTTCTACTGGGAAATGCTTAAAATGCAATTGAAGGTGCATCCATACATACATACATATGTATGTATGAATATGTTTTGGAAAGAGACCCTGCAGGAAATGGGACTAGCTTGTAGCTAACTATTAACTAACTAGCAGTCGACTAGTGGTAACTATTTCCTTTGGCCGTAACTAACTACTTTTGAAGGGCGATGGCCGCAAAGTAGTGAGAACCGGTTTCCTCTGCATTAGAAGTCAACTAACTACTAGCTAACTACTTTTGGATATAAACTATCAATTAAAAAGGGTATTTTTCAATTTTTTATATTTTATTTATTTACTTATTTTATTTAACATTACATATTGGCTTATTTGTTTACATGTTCTTTGTAGAAGGTCTCATATTTGAATTCGATCAGACATAACATCAAAATGATAATATAAAATTTCGACCTTTATTTTATTTGTCCTGAATACGAAAAATAATCTTCGAGGTGCAGAAAAAAAGTGCATTGCAAGTAATTTTTGAATGAAGATATTTAAATAGAAACTTTTAAAGAAAACAAACTAACGATAACGTCTGCATGACTCCTGCACTACTTTACAACTAACTTAAAGTTAGTTTTGTCATAGCTAATTAATTATTTATCGGAATCCCGCAAAAAGCTAACTAGAAAGTTGGTTATTTTAATCAATTAATAATTTTGTTTGCAGTTTATAGACCTCTAAAATGATGTATGTACGTACATATCGTTTGTTTTTCATTTTTGGTATATACATACTAGGGTGATTGACTCGGTTTTTTCTAACCGGTTTTCCTCGGGGTTTTCATAAATTTTTGAGCGGTTTTTTTTAAATCATGTTTTTTCGAATATCGAATAGACCGGTTTTTTTTTTACCTCCAAACCCGGTTTTTTTTATTTAGATTGTAAAGTTATAGTTTTTGAAGAATAGTCGAAACGCGGCAGCATATCAACTCATTTTACATCCATTATATTCTTATTGAAACGATAACCACAAAAAGATTATCAATTGGCAGCAAACAAAAAGTGAACAGCTTAAGGCGAATTCACTACACTAGCTACAAAACAAAAGTACAACAAGCACACCATTTTGACAATCAGTACAAATTGAAATCAGGGCTCTGGGGGTCAATTCTCGTTCCGCGTTATCGTGAAGTGAAAAGTACTTTCACAAATTCACACCGAAATAAATGCGGAGTTAAAGTGAAAAAACTTGCCACTTCACGATAATACAGAACGAAAATTTACCCTTTGGTAACACCACCTTATATGAATTCGCCTTGGAACAGCGGTTTCAAACGTTTGCCAGTTGGGTTTGGTTTACCACAAGCTAATTATAAATAAATTTACAGTGAATTAAAAGTGGATTAATTTAATAAAGGAAAAACGCCAGCAGAAATATTTTAGATTTCATTTTCTTTTTTGTTTTAAACTTGAAAAAAATTTGAATTTATTTTGTATTGATGTTTTTAAATAAACAGTTTAACTTTTGCTATTTTCGCTTTGTTTAGTTGACCGTAGATATTTTTATTTGTAAAGGGTGGTTAAATTTTAAGGCCCGATGTTGATTTTGAATAAGACACAAATTATTTTGGAAATTATTGTAATTTCTTTTTAATATGATAATATGGTGTGGTTCAATTATGTATGGAACAAAATATCGGCCAAATGTCCGCTGCGACCTCGGCGGCACACCTCCATCCGATGGTCCAAATTTTCGATGACGCTGAGGCATAATTGAGGTTCTATGCCGTTAATGTGCCGAATTATCTCATCCTTTAGCTCTTGAATTGTTGCTGGCTTATCGACGTACACCTTTTCTTTCAAATAACCCCAAAGAAAGTAGTCCAGCGGTGTCAAATCACATGATCTTGGTGGCCAATTAACATCGCCACCACGTGAGATAACACTGCCATTGAATTTGTCGCGCAAAAGAGCCATTGTTTCGTTGGCTGTGTGGCAAGTGGCACCATCCTGTTGGAACCACATATCGTCCACATCCATATGTTCCAATTCGGGCCATAAAAAGTTCGTTATCATCTCACGATAGCGAACACCATTCACAGTAACTGCCTGACCGGCCTCATTTTGGAAAAATTACGGCCCGATGATGCCGCCAGCCCATAAACCGCACCAAACAGTCACTCTTTGTGGGTACATTGGTTTTTCGACTAGCACTCTTGGATTATCATTCGCCCAAATGCGACAATTCTGCTTATTGACGAATCCTCTGAGGTGAAAATGTGCCTCATCACCACAGATGATATGCATTTTGATTTGAACGCCCATTTTCATAATAAGCCTGAATAACTTTAACACGTTGCTCGATTGTGTATCTTTCCATGTTCAAATTGAGTTAGTCTGAAATTGAGAAATGTCAAATAAAATGCAGAAAAAAACTTGACGTTTAGGTGTGGTTCACATTCAACATCGGCCCTTAAAATTTAACCACCCTTTATATGGTGTTAAGAGGCGCTAATCACTCAAAAAGTCCGGTTTACTCGGTTTTTTCCTGATTTGAAAATTAGAAACTGGTTTTTTAAAACTGTCATTTTTCGAATAATTCGAAACCCGGTTTTCAAAGAAAGTCGAATAATCGAATACCCTAGTTTATACTACCTACAAACATATGTACTCGAATTAAAAAAATTGAACATTCTTCAAAATTGAATAATTTCAACGGTGGCGTATTGATCCGGATTAACAGCGCAGTTGATCCGATCAAAATTGTACCCTGACAGACGGCAGTAAAGCGGAATAGGGGGGGTCGCGAGTCACGAGCTCGTATGCTCGAATACCAGTTTCGAGCCACACTCCGAGCGATTCTGAACATTATTGTTTTATTTTTTTTGAATTATAAATATTTTCTTATTTTATTTTATTTTATTTTATTTTTTTTTTTGCTTTTTGTTATTTCACATAATTATTGCAAGTTAATCTAATTTTTTTATAGTGTAATTTTAATTAAAAAGCCTACCGTACACCGAAAATTGGGACGGAAATCTCGACGTAACACTAAGAAAAAATTTGCGCACCAAATATTTATTTTTTGTTGCTTTTGAAAAAAATTAAAGTAAACATGAAAGTAAGATTTATGCTTTCACGTGCGAAATTTGTACATAATTTTAATAACAACTCTAGATCAATTCTATAATTTGCCATCATAAGAGGCCAATAACTGGAAATTACTAGCTCAAAGCTTATACACAAACAATTTATGTACATACATATGTATGGATATTTAAAAAATAAATGTTCCGATCAATAATGACAAGTAATACAAATTGTAAACAAGCCATTACAGACACTTAATAAAATAACTAGAAACTTATTAAACCTAATTGACACCTTATTGCTAGGGTAATCGGTTATTAATTTTTTAGCATCCAAAAATTATGTAAAAAAATTGTTAAAATTTGATAGGCTAAAAAACGTCCACGAAAACTACATAGCGCTTAATTTTTTTCAACACAGACATTCCTTAACCGATTTAGTGGGGAAAAATCGAAAAATTCGTTGACTGCAATGTGAGTGTTTGGTATTTTTGTTTAAGGTGATTCTAAAAAGAATTAAACCGAACTATATCTATAAAACAAATTAGAGTCTTTAAAGAAAAAATATCAAAAAGCCATCTTTGAAATAAAATGTTGGTAGTCGAGAACTATAAGGATAAATTGAAAAAATGTAAGAAAATTTTCGAAAACAAATTTTTTTTTATAAATTTCAAAAAATGGTAACTTTTAATGGAATAAATAAAAAATATCTTTTTGTTGTTGGTTTGGTTGATTTTTCCGACAAGGTGGCAAAATGATTTACTTTGGAACGAATTTCCGTCATCCCTTGTCAAGTTTGGTTTGGAGACAAACCGGTTTCGGTTCTCCGAAACGAGAACGAAAAATGACACTGAAGATGGCACAACGCCGAAACCGGTTTGTCTCCAAACCAAACTTGACAAGGGATGACGGAAATTCGTTCCAAAGTAAATCATAAAAAATATACATATGTATGAGAAAATAACTTTTCTCTTAACTTTCGAGGGATACAATTAAAACCTGCTATGTTAGTGAACTTTCTGAAATAATACGTTTTTTGCATATATTCATTTAACTTATTAAATAATTTGAATTTAATTTTGAACAGCTGGCAACCTCTATCAAACCCCTCAAAAATATTCCAAATGTTCAAAGTAAAGACAATCTTCCGTTTGACAAACATATTTTAACATTTCCTATACATAACTTTAAATTTTTTCCCACATTTTATATGGAAGCAAAGCACTTCGCTGTGGCTTTCGGCACTCAAGCCGTAATATAAAATTTATAGCTGAATAGAGAGCTAAAAGTCTGTAAGGCGCTGAAAGCCTCTAAAGCGCTGAGCGCCTGAAAAGCTTGTTCTGGAGTTCTACTCTAATTCCGGCCACTTGTCTAACTAGAGGACGTTCTAGACGATTTGTGAGTCGGACTTTTTCTAGTCGAAATTGGACCAGATTTGTCGGGTCGTCTTATAAGTGGATTCTGGCCACCACCTTTTATTTGTCTTCTCAAAGAGGTGTGATTTAAGGTATAATTTCCAGATAGATGACGGTATGTCCGCATGTTGAGAGGAGTTGATGGCAGACAAGGATGTTCTCTTAGGTCGTCATGCAATTACGTTGTGTGTTTGTATGTATCTTCGTCTAAGATCTGGCATTCGCACTATGTGCATGTAAAATTAGCAGCTAACTTCTTGACTTACCTGCATTCCATCATCACTATCGACGAGGTTTCAGAGCAGTCTGGTGACCTGACAAGTCTTAGGCTATCACAGGAGTTATGGAAGGCAGGTTAAGAGAATAGTCAATAAGCCAAAGTGCAGCCTCTTTTATAGCTGCGGGCTCTGTTTGGAAAACGCTCCATCGATCTGGCAGAGAGAGTTTAGAAGTACATAGTGAGCGACTTATTCAGTGATGTCCTGTGACTGTGACATCATAGGGCGTACGACTGCCAGTACACTAAAGCCGTTACGCAGCCGTAGAGGGCGGTAACGGCCATCTGGCCCGCTATGCAATGTTCCTCTGGCAAGTCAGTTTTTTGTTCAAAATGGCGACTAGGTATTCCACTACATTTGACAGTCGCAGTGCTACACAGTTTAAAGTTGGAAGTTGAAAAAAGCCGAAGAAAGACTTAGTTTTACTTGTTAGGGGAACCATGACTATTTTTGTCGGATTGGCATTCAGCGTGCATTCCTTTGACCAGACTCGCGTTCTGTATGGTTCGCCCAATACTTGTTGTTACTTACCAGTTGCTGGTATATCTCTCATCGTAATGAACAAATTATTCTCTGATTTAAGAGAAGACGGACAAATTCCATCACAGGTCTATCCAGTCCAATATGGAGCAATAACTTTGCTATCGTTTCTGAAAGGATGATGTTAAAAATTCCTGTCGCTGTCTTGAACAATACCAAGGGTTGATTCCTCGGAGGCTAAGGCTTTTTCGTTACCGATTTTAATTTGGTGCAGTGCGGTTTCCACAGATCCGCCGTTAGAATAGGCGATAACATCCTTTGAAATTTATGTTGCCGAATAAATCCATCCAACATCTTTTCCAGTGCTTTTATAAAGAAAAATAAAAGGCTGATCGGGCGAAAGTCGTTAGGTTTCAAGTGAGGGGCTCTTTCTACCTTCGCTATAAGAACGACCTCCGTCATGGTCCATGCTTTTGGTATATACTGTAGATTAGGTTAGATTCTCAGTAAGCAACTATTTAAAAGTTTTGCATATATTCGAGCGGTCGAAGTGATAGCCAAAGAGCGTGTCCTGTCTTATGCAGCCTACAGCTCCCCAGTACTACCTGCGCTGTGAGTTTAGCCATTCGATAGTTGTAAGTTTCGAAGAATACCAACTGAGTCTGCAAAATGTTTCTTGCCCCACAAAGACATAGAAAAAGCCTTCTCTCGCCAATTTGTCGGCGACCTCGTTCACTTCTGTTCTGCAGGGACCTGCTACCCAGCATATTATTGCCGTGTTTCTTGTTGCCAAGAGTTGAAAAGTATCAAAAACCTGTTTGACGAACCCGGAGTTCATCATCCTGGACTGCTTTGAAATATAACAGTATAACTATAAGGTGACTTTTAAACCCTTTTCAATATTAAATCTCGGGCGGCTCAAAGAATTTTAGCCAGATCCATAAGCACTAGCACCAATTCTGTCCTTCCTCCTTGTCGAGTCTATGTATTTGCGTACATATCTGGAATCATATTTGCTCAGACTGCTTGGTCCGGGATTTTGATCTGAATTTCTGCCAAAACAAAAATCTTTTAGCATGGAGTAGAAAAACCCACATCTTTTCAAACCTGGTGCGAGTATTTGACCAAAAATACCTGCCTGTTGCTTGTTCTTGAAGAGTACTGCCACATATTTTTGGAGCTTTCTCGAGACTGCTGCTGTTTGGAAAAAAGAAAAAAATTGGAATTGAGTCCATCCCAAACTCGACTCTGGGCCGCAGTTAAACAGGTTTTCATTAATCCTCCGGCCAAGAGCAAAGCCAAATTTTGAGGTTTTTAAAAACTTGGTATGGCAGTTTGTTATTCTGTTTTGGCCACCAGTCTGCGGAGATATACATATGTAAGCGAAAATCAGACGGACAGCACAACACAGCCTCTCTACTTATATAGAATTGGAACTGTCGACCAAAAAGCCTTCTACAGGCCCAAGAATTTCAAATTTCCCACAAGAGCTCATTCTAACATACTAATTCCTTTCCATATTTTTACATCAATTTCAGCTAAGGACATTAGGCGATGCGTCGCTGGGGATACCAAATGTATTATAGAAAATATAAATATTGTCTTCGGCGAAAAAAATCAAGGAGACGAAAGTTTCGGGTTATCCCAAACGGAACCATTCAAAATGGAAGACATAATAATCAATCAGGATCCTGCGAATCCTGTGGCAATTTATTTAGCATTGAAAAATCCCGTAGTATATGGCACTAAAAACATAAGAGCGAGGAAGGTCAAGTGAGTATGAAATATTAAAAAAAATAATGACTGAAATTTTAATCAAAACATACATACAAATGTATGTATTTTTTTACATATTTTCTACGCTGCAGAGGATTTGGCAAAACACCAGACGGTCGACATGAATTGCTTTTGCACGCGCCCTACCTCTCAATGATATCCGATTATGAAATTGATGGCAAAGTGCTTATTTTGCCCATAAAAGGTCAAGGCAAGAGTAATATCACATTGGGTATGTTCACTTACACATTTTTGGTAGTTTTTATGATTTGTTTGTAAATTTTTTTCTACCAATTTTTCAGTTGAACCACTAATGAAAATGATCATAGATGCCACCTCGCGCATAGAAGATGGTAAAACATATTTGAATATAAAAGATTTACGCGTTGAATGTAAACCGAAACGACTAGTAATGCATTTCGAAAATCTTTTCAATGGCGATAAAGCGCTGGGGGAAAGTCTAAATAGCTTTCTAAATGAAAATTGGAAAGACATTTATGGCGAAATGAAGAGACCTTGGTATGATGCGATTGCCAGGCAGATGAAAGTGGGTGCAACGAAAATATTCAACACTACACCCTACGATGAAATCTTTGAAATTTTATAAAGTTGACTACATGAATTGTTTTACTAGTCTAGTACTATATGTATTTATAACTTGTTTCACTTTGATAATAATGATGAGCTAGTGATTAATCTTGACAATAAGGCAATTAGAATTGTTATTAACATACAAGTAAATATTATTGCACTCAAATTAAAAACTGCGTATGCATGTACATATGTATGTGTAAACGTTTTTATGGAAAAAGATTTGTTTCTTGAGTACCCCTAATGGGAAATTCTTTGTTGTACATTAGACCATAGAAAAAGGTCCGCATTTTTGCAAGGCAATTTCTAAATAAAAATATTTTAAAAAAAATCGAAAAAAATTGTTTTTTTTTGGCCAAACGTATGGTTCCTCTTTTTTTTACATTTTTTGTCATATCGATTTTTCGTCATATCGATTTCGATTATTCCTGTAGAACCATTAAAAAATGTTTATTGCCGAATGTAGATGTCACAGAAAAATGTAAAAAGGCGGCCAATAGGTTCGGTCAAAAAAAATTAAATTTTTCGAAATGGCCTTGCAAAAATACTTTAGACTCAGTGATGTACGGCGAACTTTTTTTGCTTGTAAGGTGGTACGGTCTAATGTACCTATATTTGACTGGATTACATTCCTTTCAAAGAAAAAGTTTGCAATTACCTTCCCTAGTTTGAAAGAGCCATAAAAATGTTCGTCCCTTGCGAGTTCTGAAAATAGCCAAATTCGAAATTTCTTCTTACTAACTTTTTCATTTATAACTACATAGACTTCAAAGTGTGAAAAGATGGTTTTTGTTGCTACACATTCTCCTTTTATTGTACGCTTCCAAAAAAGTTCATCGTTTGCTAAAGTGTTTAATATTATGAAAAGTAAGGTTATTTTTAAGAGAACACATGGTTCTATTTAAGGCAACAAGCCGGGGGAGCATAACGACTCCGTTAACGATGGGAGGCCATCTGATATATGTAGATAATCTATTGATTAAAAATGCAAAAGTCGAACGCCAAATGGGGTAACTAAAACTGTTGGTCCTTACAAATCACCGGGACCTGAACGCATTCACCCCTTCAGAGTTGCAGCAATCACGGGTTATTATCTCCCCAGCGCAGCATGCCTACACGAAAGGCAAATCGCTTTACTTTCGCTTGTCGGGCTTGTGGAAAAGAGCTTATCAGATAAGGAGTACCCCTTGGTTGCTATTGAAGGCTTTAAAGGTGTCTTCAACAACATGAATGCAAGCACCATAACGGGTGCCTTAGAAGATTTCGGTATAAACCCTAACGTTGCTGCTCTGAATGAGACTGTACTCGTCAGAAGGAAGATAACCGCTAGGTTAGGCAACACCACACTAAGCATAGAGGTCTCCAGAGGCACCCCTCTGGGAGGGGTTCTCTCCCCTCTTCTCTGAATTTTTACAGCGAACTCCTTGCTACTGAGAGGGGGTTTCCACGTCACTGCTTATGCTGACGACCTGGCAATTGCCGTTAACGTCCAATATCCAAATACCTTTATGGATATTCTGCGCTCTAATATCCTCGCTTTGAAGCTGGAGAGAGATTAGGAGTCTGGAAATAAAAACTCGGAAATAAACTATAGTCTCCCCGCTAATTTTCAAGGGCGTGGAGATTATTTCATTTTGGTTGTTTGCGTGGAGATTACTTTAAAGGAAAATTTTAAATATCTAGAACTCATATTAGACAGGAAGCTTACTTGGAAACCTAATATAGAGGAAAAAGTTAAGATGGCCAACGTTGCATTATAAATATGCAAACAAGCGATCGGAATCAAATGAGGGTTAACACCTCGTTTTACACATTGGCTTTACACTTCTTTAGTCAGGCCTATACTATTATTTGGAATACTTTTATGGTGGCCATCAACTCTAAAGCCGTTACCTAAAACTCCAGCATCTCGTGTGCTTTAAAGCCCACCGCAAACGAAGCGCTAGAAATGCAAATCAATTTGCCTGCAGTAAATCAGGTAGAAAAACACGTAGCCGCCGCTTCGGCGCCCAGGCTAAAAAGTATGGTGCTATAGAAGGATCGGCGGTACGGCTACGCTTCAATACCTCACAGTCTAGGTAGTTATAGCCAAGACATCGACTACTCCACCCCTAAACCCACCTTCGATAGGCTATTTAAGACGATCATCCCGTAAAGAAGAGAGTGGCAAACACCTGAACCATGGAGAAGGGGGAGTTAAATTTTACACGAATGGATCCAAGATAGAAGATAGGGTTGGCTACGGAGTTTTCTCTAAGGAATTAGGACTGGATTTATTCGTCCACTGTGTGAAAACAGAGGGATACCCATGGCAACCTGCCAATTAGGGATTAGAAATAACATTATTCAAGAAGCCAATACGGCATGGCTAGACGAGGGCACTTGTATAACAACCAGGCTACTATGGCGGCAAATTGATAAGAAAAAAATGGAAGAACTGCTCAGCCTCTGAGAAGAGGAAGTTTCGATGGGCATGGCTCGTGTAACTGATCATTGGCTATTTGGAAGATTAGAGTAGGCTTGTTAGGTAGGCACTTCTTTAGCTCTCTAACGTAACTATCCGATGTAGGAATAAAGCGTAAGTTAGCCAAGACTAGATGGCCAACTTTGACCAACCTACCATACCAGCGATACGTGTTTCTGGTTAGCCAAAACTCACATTACCTTAGAAAACTTAGAGAGATTCCTAAGTTAAGTTTTTTTACGGAAATTGAAAGCGGCGAGAGAATCAGGCTTGACTTTTTTTTTTTTGTATTTCTTAAAAATAAATGAACGCAAGAATTTTTTTTTGCGTGCATTTTTTTGATGTGGCAATAGAAGCGGCGAAATGTCAATCAGCT
>JAPVRG010303709.1:3589-14261 GCA_029783565.1 Rhagoletis cerasi
TTCTTTTTAAAACCACGAAATCTAAAATTTACTTAAAAGAAAATTAAATTAAAAAGAAAAAATAATTAAATTAAAAAAATCCGCTGCTCGAGGACCCGAACTCTGAACTCTCGAATAACACCCAAATCACTCAAGTCACAAAGAGTCTCTAATTTATAGTCTCAAATTTAGTGACTTGAGATGAAACTGACTTACTGAATACCAGCACTAGTTGAATCTTTTTTCAACACTTTCCGCAAGAAATTTCGTCTCTTTCAAGAGAAGTTGTCCTTGAATCAATGAGGCCATTAGAAAAAGGAGAAGACGGATTTAAAGCCAATAAGCGCTATTTTCGTCATAGTGAGTTAACTCTGATACGGCATTTAACTATCGATTTTCAGTACGAAAATTGAAGGTCAACTGTGCAATGTGAGTTAACTTGCTACTGTGAAAACGGCACTTACATGGTTAAAAATTTTAAATTAAAATAAAACAAAAAATTAATGGATAAAAAAGCTGAAACCAACAGTAGGCGTGAAGTATACATATTAGGGTGTTTTATTTTTGCGACTATTGTTTTTTTCACTCCCACCTCGAAATTTTGTGGAAAATACCTAAAAAAACTCCCTGAAAATTTGAGCCCTTAATACTAGTATTAAGTACTCGCCCAAGGCGTGCAAAGATTTCCCATATAAAATACGCGTAAACTTTGATTTTTTTTCTTAAAAAATCTACAGCTCAGAGGTATTTTATAGTATATTCTTGGTTAATGATAGGGTTTCTTCAGAATTGAATGGTCTGAAAAAGTGTCCATTGCGGCGTAACCCTAACTCCCACCAGCGCGTTAGTACGGGTCACTAAACCCAATTTTTTTATGAAATTCTCGTTTTTTGGCCCGTGTCTTGTAAGCAACAAGAGCTACAGAAATAATGTAAATGACAAATTTGTAGGAAATTCTAGTTCAAAACACCAAATCGCTTACATCGATATTTCAGTTGAGATATTGGGCTTTGAAGTTGAGGTAGTGTGGAATTTTCATGGGTTACTGAGCTAAATTGTAGAAACCGGATTTTTTAGTTTCTATTGTCACATAAATTATCAATTATTTATTTTTTAAGTTGAAAATTATTGAAAAGTTGAAAAACTGGAAATTCTAATACTGAAATTTAAAAAAAAATTTAAAGAGAAGAGTTTTTTTAATTATTTAAAATTTTTTTATATTTCATTTAATTTATCCCTGATTTCATAAATTCTAGTTGCAAATAAGATGTATATAAACAATGCAAATTTTCAACTAGAACTTTATAGGTATTAAATTTTTTGTCAATAAATTTCAATAATAAAGAAAAACTCATGAAAAAATATAAAAAAGAACTCTTTAAATTTTTTTTTTTCAAATTTTAGTATTAAAATTTTAAGTTATTTAACTTTTCAATCATTTGAAACTTAAAAAATAAATAATTGATAATTAATGTGCTAATAGAAACTAAAAAATCAGCAGTTTCTACAATTTAGCTCAGTAATCCATGAAAATTCCACACTACCTCAACTTCAAAGCCCAATATATCAAGAACTATCGATGCTAGCGAAATTGAATTTCCTACAATTTTGTTATCTACATTTTTTTCTGTAGCTCTTGTTGTTTACGAGATAGGGGAAAAAGCCATAAATTCATAAAAAAATTGGGTGTAATGACCCGTACTAACGCGCTGGTGGGAGTTAGGGCTACGCCGCAATGTACACTTTTGTAGAGCATTCAATTCTGAAGAAACCCTATCATTGACCAAGATTATACCACAAAATGCCTCTGAGCTGTGGAGTTTTAAAGAAAAAAATCAAAGTTTACGTGTATTTTATATGGAAAATTTTTGCACGCCTTGGGCGAGTACTTAATGTTAATATTGAGGGCTCAAATTTTCAGGTAGTTTGTTTTAGGTATTTTCCACAAAATTTAGAGGTGGGAATGAAAAAAAAACAATAGTCGCAAAAAACACTAATACATATGTATTTATGTATATGATATTTTACTTCCAAAATTGGGATAGCTGTCCACTCTTTAAGATTCATACATTTGCGCATATAACCAATTCTACAGGAAATTGAAGTTTTTGTAACGTTGCCAGTACATTTTTTAGTCTTATAATTTTAAGACCAGATGAACTGTTAAAAAATTTTTGCACCGAAACACTGACTTGTTTTGGTTTCAGCGTTCTGCGAAAAAATTTGTTTATCAGATAATTTTGTCTTAAAGATATAAGCCTGAAAAGTGTACTGGCAACGTTACAGAAATTTCAATTTCCCGTAGAATCGACCATATGTATTAATTGTATTCGCCCAAAATAAAAAGGATAAAGCCTTATAGGTCAAAATACTTAACATTTCCTTGAAATAAGTATACATACTGTACTTACTATCTTCACTGAATGGATTTGAGAACCATTTACGCAAAATAAAATCGAGGAAACCGATTTTGCACTTCGTATCATTTGGATATTCGATCAGCTCCATTTTATCGATTTTCTGTAGCCACATGTGAGGCAATTTACGCTCCAGCTCAGTATGTAAAACAACCTTCAATTATAGTGGAGTTTTATTATTTTCCAACAAAAAAAAAAATCACATCACATCGAGGGCTTACACATATTCAAGACCCTAGCTGCAATTTGCATAAAAATTTGTTTCTAAACTTTGGGCCCACCTGTGACTTATCTATTATCTTATACCATGTTCGGACCGACAACAAAAACATGTTTTCGTGGCTAGAACTGGCTTTCGGCCCAAAACTTGTGCTTTCGTCCATGTAAAATCTGTCAAACGAAAACACAGCGAAAACCAGTTGAAAACTCACGTCCGTCTCATTCCAATCGGTGTCTGCACTAGTTTGTTCGATGTATTTATCGAAGTGGAAGTCATATTTTATCATCTTTAATATGCCACTCCGGATTTATTGTTAATTGGCTGGCCAAATAAAAATAAAAATAAAAAAAAATGTTCTGAAGTGAAGGAAAAGTGTTGAAGAAGATTCTGTTTTTTTCATTTGTAGTAAAAATGTAAACAATGAATGCAAAAGATGTCAACGAAAACGCTAAGAGCCGATGCGAACAGCAGGAGGAGCCCACAATCCACAAAACTCGTTTTCAAAGTGTTTTCGTTGGCGGTCCGAACATGGTTTTAGTTCTTATTTTGTAATCCAATAGTAAATTCGACTAACAGGTGATACATAAAGTTAACTTTATTATCATTGAGGACTCAGGAGAGTTTTTATTCTGATGGCTGTTTTTGTGAAAATTGCAGATAGAGGGTATTGAATACATATAACACTAAATTTGAACTGTATATTTGTATATTTGAAACTGTATATTTTGAATTAACTTTTATTGATACATATATCTATGGTTAATGATAAATTTTGATAAAAATGGTTTGTTGTAAAAGGTCCACAGATATTCGTATTAATATAAATTACAAGCGTATATTTTGTATGTGTAATCCGTTTACGCACCTGCATAGCTAAACGCTTTAGCTGAGCATTGCGTCTAACAGATTCAATATCGCCAACCGCCAAACCGATGAGCAGATTCATTAGGAGAATGGGCATAAGAATCATGAATACACCTGAAAGAAGGTTTAGAAAAATAAATTAAAATATTTTAATTATAATCTTGCAAAGGCCACTAACATCTCATATGGTTAGCATTATTCCAGATTGCTCCTATTTACGTATGCATAATGATTCTGAATGTAACCCCGGTTTCCTCACTGTCTACCGCTTTTAATGCACCTACAGCCGGGCATGGCTTAATCGATTTCTCTTTTCATTCTGAGCATTTTGGTATGTATATGTCTATATCGATCTCGATTCCTTTAGGCTGTTACAAACAGCCGTTATGTGGACAAACTTAATATACCCTTGTGCACAAACGCGCTCGTATATACAAAATTAGTTAATTTTCGTCGGTTTGTGGTAAAAAATGTTGAAAAATAGTGTTGGTGGCTATTTGAAAAATTAAAATTATGTAGAGGCTCAATAAAATATTTAAATTTCTACATAACAACTAAAAGCGCTTGAAGAGGTTTAAAATTATTTCGGAACGCGGTTACCAAATTTCTAAAAAATACAAAGAATGTTTTTGAATTTCTTTAGCTTATTTAATATCACAATATGGATATCAAACGAAACGTGTACACATAAGCTCTGGACTAACATGTTTTTAATGAGGGTTGCCACCCATCTATATACAAAGACGAGTTAATTATGTAAGCCAAATAAAATGATGCAATATGTTTCTAATCAAAGATTTTGTGAATATTTGAATCCACGGATAGGGTTACCACTTTTATAGAATAAAAAATTAGTAAATTATGCTATGTCCTCTTTAAGTTTTCATTTCTACTGACCTGCTCAATTTAGCTTGGAATTTGGGCAAGAATCGAAAGACATTGTCAAACATTTTTCGAACAAAAAACCAATGTCCACAAATTTTAATTTTATTAAAATTTAATTCAAACATAATATGTGGAACACTTACATACATGGTAATTCCATTAAACATACAGATTTAAACTTATTAGGAACAGATTTCAACTTTCTTAATCACCTTTCATAAGATAAAAATATGTATTGGGATTTTTTACTTTAACTATTTACATATCATTTGAATTTTTTAGATTCGTTCCAACTCTATCCAGAAATCTGTAGGTGTTAAAGCTTTATTTTAACACCTTTTGATACTCATGTTATAATATTTTACTTAACCGCATGTATGTAGCTTAATTTATTAATTTTCTTATTATACATAAATGGCCACTACATCCAAAACATGTGTGGATTAAATTATTTTTCAAAACCTTTGCTCGGAGTGCATATAAATACCTTCCGTTTGATACCAATATTGTGGTATTGAACAAGTTTAAATTTTTTAATAAGCGTTGTTATATTTTTTGGAAAGGTGGCAACCCGTTTCCAAATATAATTCCGATGAAGAAATTTAAATATTTCATTGAGCCATTAAATAACTTTAAACTTTCAAATAGCTGGCAACCCTATTTTTCCAGTTTTGTTTACCACAAACCTCCAAAAAACCTCTAGGGCAAAAAAAAAATTTATAAATAGAAATATATTCTGGGAGTTGGCAGCATGAAAATTCAAAAAAGTTTATTTCCCTATGTATTTTTTTGTGGACCACCCTAATGCACATATGTACCCAGTAGGCAAAAGAAGGGCCTGACACCACTTCTAGAAACACTTCTAGTACTTCCATTGGCAGACAGGAGTCCTTCTGCTTCTCATTCTTTTTTGTATGAGATGTCCCACTTGTCAAGGCCTTACTTTTACTTTATGTGGGTAGGGCTTCCATGTGGCCTTCCATACGCCCTTCCATAGTCCAATTTTTTTCGTTGAAGTACGATTGCGTTCTGCACTTCACAGATGCTTTTTCAGATTTCGGAAACACAAAAAAAAAAATATTTTATCAGTTTATAACCCACGTTGCCTCTGACGGAATTCGAACTCGCACCCTCCTGAAAGCTAACAAATAGTGGCAAGCATCTCTGCACACTGAGCTACACCCAGTTGGCATTTGCGGAAGTGCTTTTCGAAAAGGGCCTTCTCATAGGGCTTCTCATGGAAGGCGTAAGACAGGGTGATGTAGCTTTGCAATTCAATAAAAAAAAATGTTAATAAATATCACCCTGCAAATGCCCCAATCGCTTGGTCTGGCCTTGATTCAAAGTGAACATTTGATCATACATTTACATGCGTGGCTGCAGCTCAGTGCGCAGAGATGCTTATCACTATTTGTTAGCTTCCTGGAAGGTGCGGGTTCGAATTCCGCCAGAGGCAACGTGGTTGTAAAATTATAAAATATTTTTTTTTTGTGCGTCCGAAATCTGAAAAAGCATCTGTGAAGTGCAGAACGCAATCGTACTCCAACGAAAAAAATGGAATATGGAAGGGCTTGTGGAAGGCCACATGGAAGCCCTACCCACACAAAGGAAAAGTAAGGCCTTGCCAAGTGGGACATCTCATACAAAAAAGAATGAGAAGCAGAAGGACTTCTGTCGGCCAATAGAAGCACTAGAAGCGTTTCTAGAGGCTGTCTAAAGCCCTTCTTTTGCCTACTGGGCAGCCACGCATGTAAATGCGTGATCAAATATTCACTTTGAATCAAGGCCAGACCAAGCGATTGGGGCATTTGCAGGGTGATGTTTATTAAATTTTTTTTTTATTGAATTGCAAGGCTACATCACCCTGTCTTAAGCCTTCCATGAGAAGCCCTATGAGAAGGCCCTTTTCGAGAAGCACTTTCGCAAAAGCCAACTGGGTACATAATATGCTTTTATTTGTTTCATCAATACTTACTCAAAATCAGGAATGATGTTATTGGCACCTTCAGCTGATCACGGTAGTAGGTGTTGACGTAAGTACCCACAAAGTCGAGTTCGCCTAACATCATTGAAAAAGTGCGCAACAGTGACATCGGTATATTAGAGAATGATAAATGATTCGGTTGAGCGTCGTTGATCTGTGAAACGGCATAGATACCACACTTCATAAATTAAGAAGTGGCAAGGGGTATTAGAGTATAACATTTAGTTCACTGCTTTTCTACATTTTTGTGTAATAAACATTTTATAACTATAACTGATATTACCTTCGATAGAAGAATGTAAAATGCCAAGCCGAATGCGATGATAAGTATCGAAAATACGATCAATACTTTAATCAGAGTTTGCAGTATCTCCAAAAACATTACAACGTATATGCCAACCTGTTGAAAAAAAAAACAGATTTAATTTTTTTCCTCGACAGTTTGGTTCATCTTTTCTCAAATTACTTGATCGAAACGCTGTAGAAAGAGTAATAGACGGAACCATGATAAAAATACCGCTACCGCTGCAGCCGAGTAGTGTACAGTCGATATATTGCCATCTGAACAAAATACAGGCCATACCATGATCAAGGCGGATATGTGTAGAACCCAAGATATTAAATTGACTATTTCGAAAATATAGTGCAACCGTTGTTGGTACATTTGTAAAATTTCACGTAAAGAATTACAGCCAATATACACGACGATTGCTATAGCGCAGAATACCAAGGCGGTGGAATGATGTAGGCACTCATAGGTTTCGCCATATTTCGTAGCAAAAGATTCTCCTGCACCCGCTGGCTTTTGAGACCAATCGGTATTGCTGAGATTCCTCTGGTCACTGGTGGGAGAAACACATATATTTTTCAAGTAGTTTTTGTGAGTTTGAAAACACGAAAAGATGAAAGGAAAAAAAGGCTTTGTTTTCTCAACTCACTCTAAATTAGTGTCGTTCGCCAGCGAAACATTCCAGTTATCCACCATAGATGAATTTACTGAAAAAGGACGAATTTCAATGCCGTTCATCATAAGCGAAGAAAAAACGGTGACAAACAGTAGAAATATGGAATAAATCAGCAAGTTGGCGAGATGAAAATATTTGCCGTACGAATTCCATTTCATTTGTAAATATTTTTGGCTGAGCGGATGGGCGAGCAGCTCGACACGTCCATGGGTCACCATTGTCTGGATGGATGCAAGTACATAGCGTAGTATTAAAATGAGTTCCGGAAGAGACATGGAAATATGTACATATATTAAACGTATAAGACGGGTTCAACGACACAAATACATATATGTACATAGATACAGATAAAGAAAGAGTTAGGCACATGGAAAAACGAAATAAACAGTGATGAAACACTAACGCAAAGGACTAAATAATTCGAAATAATAAATACAGATTTTCATAATATTTTACAAAATTCACAGAAGCAAAGATGCACATAAATCGAAAAATATAGTTTAAAACAATCTACTTTTTCCAAAACTTCTAATTTTGTATGCACATTTGTACCTACATAGCTCCATACAGACAAACACTTTCAAAACTTTTGCGAAATTATGAAAGAACAAGTATTATTAATACTAATATCCTACTTACAAATGTATGCATGTACAATAGGGTGGTCCTTAAATGTATGAAGCACTATTTTTACATCAGATTTTCTAAACCTCAACCCCTACATCGACCGTGGTGTTACCGATTGAGGGGGTGAGACTTAAAAAATAATTTTTAAGGACCACCCTAATGTACATAGAATATTGTTGAACCGTGCATTTTACAAAAATTCGAATCATATACATACATATGTACATAAATATAAGTAGTTAGATAATGTTATTGGATAATATACTTATATAGTCAAAGATTTATTAAGAGTTTCAGGTTCATACAAATTAAAGTGTGGCCAGACGCGAAAATGCAAGTACATTCCCCAAGCCTGTGAAACTTAGAAATTTCGAAAAGTGGTTGCAGAAGCAATCAAACCTAAAGGATATGTGCCATTCAGTAGTAAAGCTCTATGGTGAAAAAACTTCTTACTATGGTGAGAAAATTTTACTACGCTGTTGTGCCGGCTAGGACATTTTTTTCACCTCCTAGTTGTCAAAAATTGTGGCCGCTGTGGTGTAGTGGTAAGCAGTGCGCGCTTCCACTTCGCAGGCCTGGGTTCAAGCCCTGGTCAGAGCAACGTCGCAAAAAAATTTAGAAAAAAAGGTTTTTTCTTAACAGCGGTCACCCCTCGGCAGGCAATGGCAAACCTCCGAGTGTATTTCTGCCATGAAAAAGCTTCTCATAAAAATACAATCGCCGTTCGGAGTTGGCGTAAAACTGTAGGTCCCTCCGCTTTGTATGACAACATCAAGGCGCACGCCACAAATCGGAGGAGATAACATATATGTAAGCGCCAATCTATTATTATTATTATTATAAATACCTAATTTTTAAATAAAACGAAAGAGTTAGTATATATCTTACAACACAAAAAAATCTGACTTGCAAATTAAGTGTTTTGGTTAAAACTCGTATTTGAGTGTACAAATAGAGGAAATTTCAGTGTACCACAAGTCACATTCATTCAAATAATAGTTACAATGGACTTGGAAATTGTTTAGTATTTTTTTAAAAGGTACATTAGTTATTTATGTACATATGGGTGTTAGCTGTTCATGACAAAAGAAAAATGTGTGATCCAAAGCCTACTATAATTTTTATACTGAAAAGACCGTAACAGGATGGAGCGTCCGTAATGCAGGAAATGTCCATATGTTTAAAAATATATTTCACTAATGTAGTTCCGACGACACAGTATAATTAAAAGTTGATCACATTCTGGGGTCACAATGGAATGGCTCTATGTAAATATTTATATAGCAAAAAAATACAATAGATGCGATTGCGAAATTGCAATGAAAAATGACAGTTCTCGGAGTTGCCATAAAACAAACAAATATTAGGAGTTTTTCCATAGGACCTGCATTTTTAGGCAGAAAAATCCAAGTGCGTAGAAAAAGACTTGAAAAAAGCTTTAGCGGATTATAATTTTGAGCCGAACCAAACAATTTTTCGGTTTTGACATTCAAAAAAAAAAAGCCGGGGTTCGGTTCAAAACCGGGTTGCAGCGCTGGAAAAATTGTACCTGGATTTCACCACCTCTTAGGTATTAGCCACACTGCGGTTTGGTTCTGGGACTAGAGCAGCCATGACCAAAACTTTCAAATGGAAGTACGCGCACCACTGCATTGAAGACAACTGTCGCCAATATACATATGTGACACGTAAAGTTAAAAGGGACCTACGGTCAGAAAAAATCGGTTTTCACTTTTTCATCGGCCCTTATAGTAAACGGGCCGCTCTTTCCAATGCAATAAACTGCAGCTTTTTAGCTGCATTAGTTTTTTCACAATTTCACTTCAAAGTTGGGTACTTTCACAAAAAAAACTACAAAAAAAATCAAATCTGACAAACTATTCTGAAATTAATCAAATTCGCTTGAAACTCGTTACTCGGGGGATTGGCGGATTTGAGTTTCAGATGAATTCGAACAAATTTTAAATTTTTTCCGCTATATTGGATCCGTTATTTGAATTTTTATAAATGAGCATCGGATTCGTAATCAGCGACCCCGAAAACTCCCGAGTAATGAGTTTCAATCCATTAAAACGTTCAGAAGAATCAAAATCAACTTGGTAAACTTCAAAGTCGTTTTTCTCGAAATCTTTTTTTCTGAGCGTAGGTCCCTTTTAACTTTACGCGTCACATATACATATGTACCAACAAAGCCTACGAAAGTGTTGCTGCTTTGTATTGCTTCGCGCGGAGTGGTGTGTGTGTGTATTAAGGCTGGCTTTTACCAGAGCTGCAAACCGGGTTTGAACCGAACCGCGGCTTTTTGAAGTGAAACTTCTTACTCGAGTCCGGAGATGGTTGCGTTAAATATTTAACACCAAGGCATAATATCTGCATCGCTGCTTCGATTTTCAAAAATGAGGTGTGAAATAAAAGGCCTTGTCGTTTGGGTGTGACACATATCTTTAGTTCCTTAAAAGGAGTTGCCACGTGTTAGACAATCGAATTCCAAATTGCCATATATACGAAAATCAACTCAAATTATTTATTAAGTTAAATGAATTATCCCAATATGGGTATCAAAAGAAATGGGTTTGAATAAGCTGTATTTTCTAGCTACATGTAGGAGTGTTGCCACCTATTTCAAAAGTCAAATTTAGTTAAATTATGCATAAAATTCTATACACTAAGCGTTAAAAGAAACACAATTTAAATATATTTGACGTGCTTGAAGAGGGTGGCCACCTGTTTA
>JAPVRG010303713.1:0-12543 GCA_029783565.1 Rhagoletis cerasi
AATATAAAATAAAATAAAATAATATAAAATAAAATAAAATGAAATAAAATAAAATAGAAAAAAAAATAAAGTAAAATTAAATAAAATAAAATAATATAAAATAAAATAAAATAAAATAAAAGAAAACAAAATAAAATTGTAGAGATGAGTTGTTGATTGTGAGTAAAAAACAAGAGGCTTCGTGGTTTTGCTTCATGGCAATAAAAACGGCGTGTTACAAAATAATATTAAATAAAATAAAATAAAATAAAATAAAATAAAATAAAATAATATAAAGTAAAATAAAATAAAATAAAATAAAATAATATAAAATAAAATGAAATAAAATAGAATAAAAAAAGTAAGATAAAATAAAGTAAAATTAAATAAAATAAAAGAAAATAAAATAAAATAGAATATAATAAAATAACATAAAATAAATTAATATAAAATAAAATAAAACAAAATAAAATAGAATAGAATGAAATAACAAAAAATAAAACAGAAACTCAAACCAGTTCACTTTCAGCTGTCAACCGCATTCAAAATCCGATTCCGTGTTGCAGATAGTTTTCTTTCACGTTTTACTTTTGCTTTTTTTTTTAAACAAAGTATGAATTAGTCACCCCGAACTAGTATTTCTATTCTGGTTTCGCTTAGCACATACAAACCTACACACCTACACACAAACATGCATAGATTTAAATATTACACAAAAACATTGTAAATATATTGCAACATTGCACTTTCGCACTAAGCAAATGCCGCAGCAGAATCAACAGCAAAAACAAAAAACACCACCAACAATTTCAAGGTGGTTTCGTTTCGGAGCGCACACTTTTCGGTTGACACACTTGGTTGCCGCCGGCTGGCTGGCTTGTTGGCTTGCTGGTTGCCTGCTAAGCAACTGCGACCGGTTGTTGGCGCGAATGTCAAATGGCAAAATGCATAGAATCTAAATTTAGCATTTCATTCACTTGAGCTCCTGTGTATGCGCGCCAGTACCAGCATGTTCTTTTGTTTATTCATTCATGTTTGGCTTGCTGATTTTTCGTGGTTTCGAGAAATGAAACTTTGATGTAAAACGTGCAAATCAGTTGCAAAAGATCAAGGCGCACATTAACGTTTATTTGAAGGAGCTGCGATTATTGAAAAATCAACGCAGTGGTGAATATGCGGTTTTAGGATTTTTTTTACCATACAAATTGGTATCAAAAAATTTAAATAGCGGTAGCTTTATGCAGCAGCGTGGAACATATATTTTGGTAAATCAGGGAATTTTTTAATTTACCGCGTAGTAACATTAAATGCAATACTGCACCTGCCAACAACCATTTGTTAACGGAAAGAACGTATACTCATTATAACTTAGGCTGCCAACTGCTACCCAATCCAGTATATTCTTACGATTAACCCCCCTTCGAATGTGCATTTCCTGATTTCAAACATGAAGAAACCTCTGCTCGGTAAAAGATTTTCGTTGAATAAAGAAGCCATCACTAAAATAAAGGTCTATATAAGGCTTTGACCAATCCTAATTAAAAAAAAAAAAGATTTTGTTAAAAGAAGGGACCTTTTTACCGAATAAAATTGTTAATTCAAATAAACTGCCCAATATTTTAATACCTAGGCACTTAGTAAAAGTTTGTCGATATAATTAATGGAAGCATCGGTAGTTATATATGTATCGATAACTATGTCGATTAATGCATCAGAAATTTGCCAATATATCTGTTCTCGGCCTTAACCGGCAAATGTGCACTTGTGGAAAAAGGAGAAGAAAATTTATCAATAACTGTATGTATTGATATCAGTAAATGAATTGCAACTATTTGAAAATTTAGTATCTAGTTAGGACTAATCCCAGACTTCAAACTTCTCTGGAAGGCACATATTGATGCAATCACTTCCAACGATGACACTAATGGTGTGCAAGCGTCTGGCTGGGAAAACTTGGAGCTGTAACATTGTGATTCAGCGTCTAGCATGTGTGTGCATCACAGGGACAATGCGCACATGCCCGACGGCGGCGCTGGAGTTAACTCTCGAGATTGAGCCGCTACATCTTACCATACAACAGGCAGCCAAGCGCACTCTGCTAAACTTCGCAAGAGAAGGCTTTGGCAAAGGCAAAACCTGATCATTAAGGAACAGGGACAAGATTCCACTAGCTCTGCTTCCCAGAGGCGACAAACCCAAATCAGTGGTTCTTGAGAGAAAATTTAAAGTAGAGCTTTGCATTAAGACAGCGTGGTGCAACTCCTGTATGGAGAGGCATATAAAAGCTAGCTCACTGCAATGGCTTCAAAACCCCTCACGGAATTGGTGCAGGCGTCTACGGACCAATACTGAAGCTTTCGGTGTACATGACAACATACTCGAGAATTTTTCAAGCGGAGGTCTATGCCATTAGTCTGTGTGCAGGAATTAACCTACATAGAAATTATCGTAGTGAAAAAATTTGAATACTAAGTGACAGCCAGGCGGCACTCAAGGCCTTGTCATCATTTGAGGTTAAATCCTTCCTGGTCCTTGAGTGCATTAACAAGCTTAACGCTCTGGCAGAGATAATGCTTTCCAATTAATTTGGTTACCAGTACACATGGGTATTGAGGGTAACGAGGAAGCAGACCGTCTAGCCAGAATGGCGGCCACTTCGTCTCCTATAGAACCTGAACCCTTCCTTGCGATCGGACCCAACGTAATCAAGGAAGAGCTTAGGAAGGATAGGAACAAACTTAGAGATCAACACTGGCGAAACACCGTACGTTTACGCCAGGCTAACAATCATAAACCTTCACAAAGGAAGTTTAAGGATAATAACAGGTATTTTGACGGGTCACTGCAGACTAAGAGGCCATCTGCACAAGATAGGGATTTGGTCGAACGACCTATGTCGTTTCTGTGATTTGTCTGAGGAGACCTCATTACACCTGCTTTGCGAATGTGAGGCGGTGGCAAGAAGGCGTGCGAGATACCTAGGCCTACTTTGGAGAAGCGTTGAATCGATACGATCACTGACACCAGGAGACCTCCTCAAATTTCTGGGATCCCTTGGGTTGGATGAGGTGCTTTGAGCAGTTGGGGGCACAATAAACTTTCTGGTCGCAGTGCGTTCCCTCATCAATATATCTATCTATTTGAAAATTTATCGATAGAAAACAAGGCTTAAACTATAGTAAAGAATCTCTGTTGAAATAAATAGCAACTACCTAATAGATAGGTTAGCTGGTTAGTTGAAGTGGCGACTTTAACAACTCCAATTAGCACTAAAATGTGCCGTTTTAAAACCAAAACTCGCAGTTTGTTGTTTCTCTTAGATACAGCCTGTGGAATTTACGAACCAAGAAGTTGCAGTGAGTTCACATCACCTATATCTGTTAAACCGCAAAAAAGGGCTAGACAGTCGCAAAACTCCATTCAACTTCTCTTCTGCATCAAATGAATTACAGCTACGATAAGAAGTGTAATGCTCCAGTCCTAGTCTTGCGGCATGAGTACCCAGGGCCGCAGTTAGTCGAGATATATCTTTCCACTCCAGCTTGGTGATAAATGAAGTTAGGATTGGGCAGTAGGTGGGCCATATACTCCTACAGACTCTGCAGGACTGTAAGTTTTCCACCTGCGGTCAGCCATATTTTTGCCGTCTTCTGTGCTGAGATGTCCATAGCCGGCCCATTTCTGGCTAGCTCCTCGGTCATTTCGTTGCCATGAATGCTGTTGGGTCCCGGCTTACAGATCAGACCACAAACCACAACCACAAACCATAGCATGTTTATGAATTCAGTGTAACAATAATATTTTCCAGGGACCGTATTCATTATGAGTTCTATCAAAAGAATTGGTATTTAATCATTATTTCTCAGTTTTATTGCATAGCTCATAAATAAAAATTATGTGTCGAATTATATTTTTTTTATCAAAAATAAAACCCATTTGTTGAGTGTTATTTTTTCGCTCTAAAATAATGATTATTTTATGAGTTTTAATTTTTGATAGAATATAAAACTAATTTTTTCGGCAGATAGAAAAACTCAAAACCCCACACTGCTTTTCTTACAAGTGTTTAGTGGTAGATATTTTTTGCTATGCACTCGTCAACATGTGCACTCAAAAATTACAACAAGTTAATCAACCGTATTTTTTCTTAATACATACCTTTGTACATACATATTGACATATAAACTTGTAATTTTTGAGTGCGCATGTCACTAAGTGCATAGCAAAAAATACTTACTACTAAAGGCTTTTAGAAAAACTAATTTTTATTTCTGAGAGATAAAATAACGTTTAAGAAATGAGTTTTATTTTCGATCAAAAAAATAAAACTTACAAAATAATCATTATTTGAGAGAAAAAAAACTCGAAAAATGAGTTTTATTTTTGACCAAAGAAATATAACTCGATATATGATTATATATTTAGAGCGATTGATAAAAATTAAAAATGTAATTATTTATTATAACTTTTATATACATCGCTCAGAAATTTATAAATCGTTTCCTATTCCAACAGGACATGAAAAACCATGCACATACAGGGTGTTCCAGAAGTAACCTGTCAATCTTTAGATTGGTGGGGGGGTGAGCTCCCTGATAACCAAAAACTTTTCAGGTGAAAGTGTCACCGCTTTTGAAACTTTTAAATTTTTTTGAATTTAAAAAAATCGGAACTTTTCATGTATTTTCACAGCATGTAAATTTAAAAAAAAAATTAAAAATTAAAAAAATTTTTTTTTTACATGCAGTTAAAGAAAATACATGAAAAGGCCCGATTTTTTTTTAGTTCAAAGAAAATTTCCTCTGATTGTAAGACCTTGCTATGTATGTCTGATCTCCAAGAGCCTGACTCTTAAAGTATGGAATTCGCGTGAGTTCTATGGGCTATTGACGCTGTATTACGTTAAGCGCATCCGTAGGACATGACTTAATTTTGCGCCTATAGAAATAATTGTGACAGATGCTAAAGAAGTCGGTATTTATGTAGATAGGCGAATATTACCTTATAATGTTTTTTAATTTATTTCAATTATTATTTTGTGCATACTAATTTTCAAAGTCAATGGTAAATTTAATACTTTTGTCATCTGCTGTGCAAAGCTGATTTCGCATTGAATAATCTAAATGGCAAATAAATTATATTTATTTAGCTAACAGTTAGGTAATAAAAAGCTGTTTATTGACAATAGGGTAGTTGAAAAGGTATTATGATGCAAAAATTTCAAGTAAAAAACACGTTTTGGTATGTAAAAATACTTGATATTGAACAAATAATACGAATAACCCACGGAATTGCAAGGTTTGCAAAATAATTTAAGTCAATACAAAAAAAATCTATTAAAAATTCGGATATTCAATAGGAAATGTAAACAAGTAGCGAACACAAAAACTGAATACAAAAAATCGATGCTCCTGACAAAGCTAGAAGTTGTTGCTTGTGTTAAGATAATCCAAAGTGGTATTTTTGCAATATATATGTATTATAGAAATTTAACGGCTGGAGCTATTTGCTTAATAACAGTCTTCGATAGCTTAATTGAAAAGCCAGAGTGTGTATTAAAGTATGAGATATTGAAAGTACAATACCAACTCTATGTGCAACACATCCGCCAACAGTCAACTTTGCCGATCTGAAATTGTCACCACTGACTTAGTGGCTCGTATCCATTAGCAAGTTTTTTTTTGTTTTTATATTTAAGAACTGGTTTTGTGGTGTATGCAATTCTAATAATTTACGCAACTTTAGCTGTTAAAATAAAATTTAAAAAAATAAGCAGGCATTGTTTGATATTTGAGAACAAGTTGCTCTCAAAAGTCTTTTGTTTGTTGGCAAGCGACATCATCAAAAATTGAAAGGCAGATTTGTGTATCAAAAAGTGGTGGACTTTAGATTGATTAACAATTAAGTATCGTTGCACAAAAAAAAACAATAACGAAATATTTTAATATAAGATAACTTGAATAGATGCATACAAACGCGACACTGCGTTTTTTTTCTCTTCAAATTCTAAACAAATTTCCATAATCCAACAATACAAGTGGCTAACAATAAATGCAGTCGGTAATTGTTATCGAAATTGGGTTCGGCTCGGCTATGTTGCAAGCTGTATGAACTTGAACTTGCTGGCCCAACACTCCTACCTGTTTCACAGACGAATACATGCAGATAATGACTGGCAGTAATGAAAAGAAAAAAATTTAAACATGGCGCCGACCTTTAGATGACCCTTTTGTGTAGCAGCTAATAAAGCGCTTTGCATTATTTGAATAATTTCTGATATGCAGCGCTGACTATGAATGACATGCATCAATGGTACGAGCGTTGTTATGGCGCGTACGTGTTTATTAACCCCTTTGAAACAATTATTGTAATAATAGTAAAATATTAATGTAGCTGTTCGGTTTTATAATGGAGTAGTACGAGTACAATTGAAAAAATGTTTATGTTTAAATACTATCAAATACCTGCAAGATAAAATCAAACCAAAATTTATCAAAAAAAAAAAAATAATAATAAATAACACCGCCGCATGCAGCTAATCGAGCAACATTTGGTAATGGTAGCAGTGCCCACTCAACCGATTAAATTTCCGGCCATCCAAATGCAACTTAAATTGTGTTTTTCTTCTCCGCACAAAGTGATTGTGCTACTCTATGTATAAACAAAAGAAATGAAGACAAAACATTGAAAGGAAAAACGATTTTGCTGACCTTCACCTTCAACTCTTTTTCTCTGCCGCTTCTTCTGATGCGCATTAACAAATACCATCTGCTTATGCGCTGTTCACACTTTTACTGCCAGCGGCAAAGTTAAGCTGTGAGCGTACCATGCAATAGGGGGTCATAAAAGCTAATTGCTGGTGGTTTAGTTAGATTATTAAATGTTTATATTCTGCTTAGATGTGACTAGTAAAAAATGAATTTTTGAAATGGAATTTCTAGAAGGAGGTCAAGCAGAAGATGTTTCAATGAGTAAGTGATGTGAAACACCATTGGCTTTGGATTGAACAAAAATATACCCTGGTGAAAACGAAGGCTATTTTTAAAGAAATGTTATATAGATAAGACACCCGGCCTCGTCCTACCTAATTAAACCTAAAAGGGCCCTGGTAGTCAGGTTCCTTACTACAAAGTCTTTTACCATTGGAGCTTTGAAATAAAGCAATCTTTGTCTAGCCAAGGCTGGATAGTCGCAAAGAATGTGCTCGGAAGTTTCCTTGTCCTCAAGGCAGAGCCGGCATTCCGGCTCTCCGATAACACCTATCTATCTATCTATCGCCTATCTATCTTTAGTCCGATCTATTGAAAGAATAGCCAAATTGCTCGGTCTGTCTATGCCCTCCCATCACACAGTGGTCAATGAATGGAAATTAATGTTCATAATTCAGTGGAGCCTTCATTTCTCAACCAATTCGATAAATTTTAAATGAAAGCTTATACAATTTTCAAGAGATTAGTTGACCCCGATTTTTTATTTTTTATTTTACATTAAATTTTTTAGTGTAAAATGCGGAAAAAGTGGCAATTTTGAAGAAGATCAATTCTTTGGTCCCAATTAATAAATGTTACACAATAATTACTAGTTTAAAAAAACTGTAGGATTCTCCCAAAACGAAAAAAAATTCACAAGAAAATTTGAAATGTTTTAAAAAAATTTTCGCCAAAATAAAAAAATTAATTTTGAGTTTTCAGAAAAACTTTGGATATGCAGTTTTATAGACCATTAAATTTTAGTATAATAAAATGCAAGTTTCAAATGGCTAAGAGTTGGCATTGATTTTTAATAATTTTTTTTCGCTTTTATGTCCCATTTGGCATGCAGGTCGGTAGCTAAATCGATACCAATAGCTTCCACTACATATGCATATCGATAAATATGTTGATACTTTTATCGATACATTTCAATAAAAATATCATTAACAAATACGAATACAAATCGATACTTCGATCTTTGTACTAAAAAATTTAAAATGAAGGGCTCGCAATTGAGTAACACATGGTTCACGGCTTCCCCTACGCAGAATATATACATATAAGCAGAGATGTTAAGTATTTCAAATACCAGTATTTAAAATACAAATACAAGATACGTATTTGTATTTTGTATTTAAATACTTTTTTTGTATTTGTTTTTAAAAAAATCTTTAAGCAGTTTTTATTAATACATTTCTTCTTTATTCGTCATATAAAATTTTTTTACAACACTGTCATTAATTTTTTTTTAATCTGCAAAATGATGTCATGTCCTGTGATATTATCTCATGTGATGTCATGTCACGTAATGTTATGACATGTGATATCATGACATGTGATGTCATGTATCGAGGTAAGTTGTGGTGAGTTTCAGTGTGGTGAATGTAGGCATGGTGAATTGAGGTGTGGTGAACTTATGTGTGGTGAGTTCAGGTGTGGTGATTTCAGTTGTAGTGGGTTAAGGTGTGGTAAATTCAGGTTTGTTGAGTTTGGATATGGTGAGCTCAGGTTCGCTGAATTTAGGTGTGGTAAGTTCAGTTGTGGTGAGTATATATACATATATTTATATTTGGTGAATTCTATCTCTGTCTGTGTGTCTCTATCTATATCCTTTTCTTTATAATTAACTTTATCTTACTCTTTTTTTCCTTTATCTTTACTTATATCGGTATACGCATCCTAATCTTTTTCCTTATATTTATATTTCAATTTATTTTTACCTTTATGCTTATTATTTTCTTCATCTACATATTCCTTACACAAAGAAAGTGTTTAGATTTAAATTGACATCTTTGACTTTATCTTTACGCATCTTTGTTTTAGTTGTTATTTTTAACCTTTATCATTTACTTTATCTGTGCACGTACTCACTTCTTGTATTAGTCTTAAACTAAATCTTATTCTTAAACCGTTTATTAGCACATTTTTGTTAAACTAATAATATGTGCATACATATAAGAAGCACCATTTCCGTTGCATTTGCCATGTTGATCTTTCAATTTACTCCCAACCAACCAACCGCCGCTAAAGAATTTTCACATCAAAAAGAAAAAAAGTATTTGCTGTACAAATGTCCTACCCGTGACGATGGAATACCCCAAAAACGTGGGCAGTCCGATAAGCACTTAGCCTCACCGCTTGATGGCGTCACTATCGCAAGAGAAATTTACTATCGAAATTTCAGCCGAATCGGACTCATAGTTTTGTTTTGACATATACTGCCTGATGCGCGATGGGTGCTGCATTTGCTCACTCCAGACAACAAGCGAAACCGTGAGACCACTTCAGAGCAGTGCCAAAATTGGCCGAATCGGGCGACGAACTGCTGCCCTATCCACCGTATTTTCCAGATTTCGCCCCGTGCGACTTCTTTTTGTTTCCAAACTTGAAAAAGTCACTAGCCGGGAAGAAATTTGAGACGAATGAGGAGGTCATCGCCGCTACGAGCGCCTACTTCCCAGACCTCCATAAAACGTATTTTTCAGACGGGTTAAAGAAGTTGGAGCATCTCTGGGTCAAGTCTATCGAGCTAAAAGGAGACTATGTTGAGAAATAAATCGTACTTAGCCCTCGTATTAAGGAAGCAAACGATTTCTTAGGCTATATTTGGTATTCAAAGACTTCTCTACAATGAAGTGTACTCGAAGAAATTTACTAAATATCAGTAACTGTTCATATCTCTTTTAAACGGCCAAAATTCAAGCCTCTGCGATGTTGACTCCAATCTTTAGAAAGACTTATTACTTTTCATTTAAAAGGTGTTACAAAATAAACGCTGTCTTATGTAAATCTCTCGGATATACGTAATACATTACAAATCACAAATCGCAACACATCATAAAGGTGATTAAAGAAACACTTAAAACTTGCTCGCTAATAAACACATCATAAATGCCTTCTATGCATACAGATGTACTAGCTTAAGCCTCTTAGGAATGCTTGCTACATGGCGATAGATCGCTCATGCGTTCACAGAAATCGGGTAAATAGCCAACGTAACAACCAAAACACCGCGGCAAAACATTAACAATCAGGTTACTCAAAGCGCCATCACGAGCGAGCAAATGAAGAAGATGCAATTCGCGCATCATCAAATTCATTAAAATGTCCATTGTGACACATTGATTAACCCACTGGCGTAGTGCTAGCGTAGTTGACCGACTGACTGAGTTTATCGCAGCAACAACAAAAAGTAAAACAAAAAAACACCGTAGTCGAAAGACAACTTGCATACAAAAGCCGCATAGTTTCCGACACACCGCCCCATCAGATGGCGTTGGCTGGTTGAGTGGCTGACAAATGCAGGCAATCAGCAATGAATACAGCATAAATGCATCATCAACATGCAACAGGCAACTACTTGGCTGCCGTTCGGCAGGCAGCATAACCATTCCCATGCATGCAATCTCTCTTTCTAGCTCTCCTAGAAATGCTGCCACCCGGCCGCTTATGCGTTGTCAGCGCCGAAAGCGCCAGCGTATTAAAAAACTTATGCAACTTTTTGCGAAAAATACACACGAGACGAGAAGCGAAATATGTGTGGCAGCAATAAAAATGATGGCAGCGCGTACTTGCAACAATGCGGTTGCTGCTTTGTTATACCATGGATGCTGTTGTTGCTCAGTGTGTTCGCATGTATGTAGGTACGCAGTTGTCGGGGTTGTTCTTGTTGTTGTGGATTGGCAATAAAATTGCGAGGTTGGCTACTTGCGACCGCCGCTCACATTAATTTGTCGATGTGAAACTATATAGTTAATAACATTTGATTACCGTTGTTGCTACCGTTGCTACCTGTATACATATATTTTTTTGGTATTTCAATTTGATTTCGTATTAAAACTTTTTGTTTTCGCTTTCTGCAAGTAGAAAATTTCATGGCATTTTATACGTTTTGAGCGCATTTCTTTCTGCCACATTGCGCATCTGCATTGTGCAAATGAGTTAAGAGTCTTACATCGTGCAGATTTTTTGTTAAGTCTTATTAAGTTATTTTCAATTCAATTAAAAAAAAATAATAATAGCTTCTACAACAAGGAAATTGTTAACACTAATTAGTTTTGCCGCATGCCAAATGCCAACTTTTGCAAAGCTTAAAATAGTTGTCGAAGTAAATGAGTTTTGAATTGCATTTTTTCATTTAGTATTAAAGACTTAATGTAAATATGTACCCTCATATTGTATTTGCCGCAATGCACTATGGTCTGGCGAGCACTGTTTGCTGGCCAAAACTCGAGGAGTTATCCGACAACCATGGAGTCAGACAACCTCAGAGTTTTTTTTATAGCTCTCCTTAACTAGGAGTATTATCATCAAAATTAGAGCCCTTTTTGAAAGGGATTTTATTTTTTATCTAGCAATCAATAGTAATTGTTTTTTCCTTTAATCACAAATACTTACCTTCCTTATTGCCCTCCATTCACTTTTTTTTTAATATATGTACTATCCGAGGAATTATTAAACTTTTAAATACGAGGAAGCTGAAAAGGAACTATTAAAATTTTTTTTTTTTAGAAATGCGAACTTTGACAGCTGAAATCTTTACAGGCAAATATTTAAAGAAAAAACTAAGTATGCACTTTCTTAGTCTGAAGTATTATTTTTGTGAGGGTAGAAAAAAAATTGATATCAGATACTTTAGAAAATGACTTTTGGCCAGCAAACCCCGGTCGCCAGACCATAGTGCAATGTTTTGAATTATTTTCTTTCACAAAACGAAACATTGCAAAAAATCATAATGTTTTAAGTGGGACCATAGTCATCTTATTATATTATGCAGATTAATCGATAAAACTTGATACTAATCGTTATATTTATTATATCTTTATAGTTTTGTTGATAACTATTTTTATTAAGAAAATTTTTCCATACCTAAAAACTACGATAAAACTATAAACATTTGTATTTATCGATGTAGTTGTTGATACATTTGCGTGTATGATATAGATAAATTTATTTTTGTTTGAATATTTTTTGATGCTTTCTGAAGCTTTTATAAATTACACTAGTTTACACGAAAAATTAACCTTTGTAAAAAAGTATTTCCTAGGTTCACTTTGGGTTGCTAAATATGAAAACAAAACCCGATTTTTTCTTCAAAGAAGCGTTTTTGAGATTTTTTCGGAAAACCTGTTTTTTGGTACCTTTCAATATCATTTGAAAAAATCATCTAATCATTACGAACAACCTACGGTTCGAAAGGTATTGATGCGCCCTTTGCAAAAATAGATTTAAATAAAAATTATTACTGTTACTAGCGACCAAAATCGAAAAAAGTGGAATTTTCATTCATTTTTGAAAATTACACATTTTTAGATGCTTATTTTTAATTACAAAAATTTTGTTTAATTTTTTTTTTTCAAATTTAAGTAAAAGATAATTCATTGCAGTAAATTTTGAGTCTAAGATCATCCAAACCAGATAAAAAATGTAGATGTAATGGCGCACTGAGTAAAAATTCTAACTTTTTATTTTTCACAAAATCACACTTTTGGTCGGAAATTAATTTTTATACCTTTCATGAACATGAAATGGTATATTAACTTTGGTCCGAGCCTAAAAAATTGTAAGTACCAGAAGGAGCAGAGATAGACCC
>JAPVRG010303714.1:0-16588 GCA_029783565.1 Rhagoletis cerasi
AGCAAACAGTTCAGAAAAATTTGCTGTTGCTGCAAGCAATGAGTTTTGTGTATTCTCATTTTTGCTTTTGCTTCTTTTACTTGCTGCGCTATTCTCGCAGTCGAAAGCAACTGTTTAAGCAACTGACTGCGCATTAAATCAGTGTACTCAGATATAATGGATTGAGCGTATATATGTATGAAAGTACATACGAACTTACTGCTTGCAGCAACAGCAAATTTTTCTGAACTGTTTGCTTCGCTTGACTGTGTAAGCTAAAACAAACTGCTGTGTAAGCAGAAGCAAATGATTTCATGTCTCTTTTCGCTTTTGCTGTTTGCTGCTGCTGATTTATTTTTCGTAGTCGTAGCTAAGCAATTCCGAATGCATTGAAAATAGTCAAGCAATTTCAAACCCTGGTCCCTCCCCTTTATGAGACAACATCAAGGCGCACGCCACAAATCGGAGGAGAAGCTCGGCCAAACACTAACACATGTGTAAGCGCCAATCTATTATTCTTATTATTATTACTGTTATATTTTATTTATTTACTTCCTTCTGGTTGTTTTCGACCAAGAGCTACAACTGCTTATTCTTTTCTGTAATAAAGCCAGTTACGCTCATCCTGCCAGATTCCATTTGCAAAAACTTGAACTTGTTACTTCTGAAGCTTCCGCTCTATTTTTTTACTGACTATTTTTTCAGTACGGAGTTCAATAAGCTTTCCAATTTTAGTCCATATGAAAGAGCAGCTAGTTATTTTTTCACGAGATATTTATGCATACTTCTTCAGTAATAAAAAAGTTTGCAATCATAAAATTGTACAAAAAATACTGAGCTTTTTCTGAAAGCTCTAGCAGCAAGAATAAGTATACATATTGAGGCATTTTCCTGAGCTTTTTTTTTGTTGGACGAATGTGAATCATTTTTGGTAAGTTATCTTTTTTGAACTAAAGCTTTAGTCTATATTTGGAAGGGATGCGTTTTTCCATTAAACTTTTGTGCTTGTGCCTCAGTTTTCTAAGCACATTATTACACTATGTAAGTATCTTTTGGTATTTATTTGTAGGTATTTTATAAGTGTACTAAAAATTATTTAGGCACTATTTCGTGTTCATAGAAAATAAAGGTAATTGTAAGATCTTTTTTTTGAGTAATCCAGATATAGTCATCAATTATAGTCATTATAAAATACTGAATGCACAGGTTACAGGACAACTAGTTACATTACAAAGACAGAACACATATGTAAGTGAAGAGGTATTTTGCAAACTTGTGCAAATACTTCATCTAAACAACGAGTGCCAGTTACTGCCAGAACTCGGCCGCTTTTCTATTTTTTTTAAAGCTCCGAAAGTTTTTTCGTCTTCATTTTGATTGTGGTCTTCGTATATGAATATATATACGTATTCGTCTTCGTATTACTCGCATTCACCCAAGATACATTGCTGCAACATGTTATGAAACACTGAGCTATCAATTTATGTTGTATGTATTTAGGCATGTTTTCTGGCTTTGAGCTTCGAAAGCTACAACGCCTGAAAAGCTTGGTGTGGAGTTTTAACGCTAGAAACTTGAATGTATGTATGTACATGCCATAACTTTTTGACGAGCATTTGAGTATACAAAAGTTTGTGAGCACATATATATTTATTCAATGTGAACAATTTTATAGCAAAAACTACAAAAAATCCCTATATTTACCATCTAAATATAACTGGTTTAACTTTGAGAAAAACCACAAAAAGATGCCACCCTAAGGTTTTCAATAAAATTTGATGCTTTATGGTAAACTTTTGTATGTCTTTGACCTTATTTTAATTTAAAATTCTCAGACCGTTGGAAGTCTTTCAAACAGAGCTGCATTGTTTAACATTAAATACCGGAAAGCTTATTACTTGTGTATGAGTGTACATATGTATCTATCCAACATGTTTGCTTTTTTGAGTCGTTCTGTTATAACTAGGAGTAATTTTTAACCAAAAACTACTATAGAAAATTCAAGCAGCCCTGCAGCTTTATTGCTTTGAGTACATGCGGATGTGTTTAGAGAAGCATATCGCTAGCTTTAAGTGAAACCTTGCTGAGTCCACCTTTTACAAAAAAGTATATTTTGATGCAAGAAGCAAGAACAATTAAAAATGCATCGTTTTCTAGAAGATCGAACTACATATTTTATATCTAACCGATTATATTAAGTGCTTATATAAAAACTTTAGAACACCTTCAGTTTCTTCATGATCCAATGGTCGAAGCTGAACCAAATTAGTATGGGACTACCAATGAGGTACCACCATTGCGATAAAAATAAAAATTTCGAAAACTGTTCTCGTGGAAACATATTTAAAAAAATATTCACATAAATATATAACCTCCTTTTTATACCCGATAGCACTTGTGCACAAGGGTATTATAACTTTCTTCACATAACGGTTGTTTGTAACAGCCTAAAGGAATCGAGATCGATATAGACATATGTATACCAAAATGCTCAGCATGAAAAGGGAAATCGATTAATCCTGTTTGTCTGTCCGTCCGTCCGCACGATAACTCGAGTAAAAATTAAGATATCTCAATTAAACTTGGTACTATGTCCCGAACCCCTTTTAGAGTAATTTCGTATAGATCAGAAATATAGGCCAGCTCTCTCCTACATTCCTCCACTAACTGGGATCAAACAGAGGAAGAAGAAAGTGCCTGAATGGACGTTTGACTATCCGAGAGGATGTTTACCTGCGTACTCGCGGGTACATTCTCTTTGATGTACCTTACTGCTTCTTTAATAGCAAACGTTTCGGCCTGGAAAACGCTTGCATAGTCTGGTAGAGGGAAGAATAACTTTAGGTCATATTGCTCAATGAAAAACGCAGCACCAACTCCCTATTCCATCTTTGACACATCCGTAAAGACACTTAAGCCCCGCAAGGATCCGAAATTTTCCTGATTCCAGTCACTTCGGCCTGGGAATTTCGTGCGGGGTTATGGTGAACTTACTTCTCAACCGAGGTCAAATACCTTGGAGTTATTCTAGATTAGAAACTGGGCTATAAACGGAACATTGAAGACCGCCCCAGGAAGGCCAACACCACCCTGTATGCCTGTAAGACGGCTATAGGCGAAAAATGGGGAGTAAAACCACATAAAGTACACTGGATGTACACAGCAGTGGTAAGACCCATCCTTTTCTACGGGGTCACCGTATGGTGGCCTGCGCTAAACAACCCCTTGTCCAGGGCCAAGGTGGAACGAGTGCAGAGGACGGCTGCCATGCTCGTCACAGGAGCACTGCCCACTACACCCACCAAATCTCTGGAAATAATACTAAATCTTCCACCTGTGGATCTCTACGGCAAATTTCGGGCCGGCTGCAGTGCGGCTAGGTTAAATATGATCCAACCATGGAGACCTCAGATTCGGACACGTAAAAGTACTTGAAATTCTACCGGATAATCTACGACAGTTAGATTATACCAGTCCTCTACTCTCTTTAGACAACAAATTCTCCACTAGAATCCCAGAGAGGAACGAATGGGAAGGGGCCACAGACTTGGACCCAGGGTCTACGGCCATAAATACAGATGGTTCCAAGCTTGACGAAAGAGTGAGTAGCGGGATTTATTCTGACGAACTCGCGATAAACCTCAGTTTTCGCTTACTCGGCCATTGTAGCGTCTTTCAAGCAGAGCTAAACGCCATAATGGACGCGGCTCGGTGGCTCATAACCTCCGCCCCTCCAAGGCGGCCTATTTCAATCTATTCTGACAGCCAGGCTGCTATCAAATCTCTCAAATCTAACGAAACAACGTCCATAGAATTCAGGAAGACTCTCTACCTGCTGGCATCAAAATAATCCTTGACTGTTGTATGGGTCCCTGGACATAGGGACATTCCTGGCAACTGCCTAGCCGACGAGCTGGCAAGGAGGGGTTGGAAGTATCTGAAGTCAATTCTGCTCAAAATGTGGGCATACCTCTAACCTCCTGCAAACACAGACTGAAGGTCGTACTCATTGAGGAGGTAAACACCAGGTGGGCTGTGGAAACCACCTGCCATACTACCAGGCAAATTTGGCCAAAGACTGATGTAAAGCGATAGCTCTTACTCGGCTGGACCTCTCCTCTCTAAGATTAGTAGTCGGGGTAATCACCCGACACTGTCTGCTGGGCACGCACGGTAAAAGGCTAGGATACCCCACCAATGATTTTTGTCGCAGTTGCGGGGACGAAGAGGAGGAGGAAATCATCGTACGCTATCTCTGCTATTGTCCCGCAATGGCCAACACGCACAACCAACTCTTCAACAAGTACTTTATGGATTGTTTAGCCGACCTGAACTCGGCGAGCGTCCTCGGTGCTTCAATTACTAAGGGAGGGAAGGAAACTAATGGCTTCGGCCAGCACACAACGGGCTTTTCCAGCCTACGTGTGCTCCGCGCTCTGCGTCTAGGATGAAACCGTACCCGAACGGTCTTTCAGAGCTGAATTTTCGATAAAGATATCTATGGGTAATAAGTCAAGAAGAACGTTCAAAACGTCCTTCGGACAGGATCTCATTGCACCTGTTTCGCTAGTGGATGCTGACCTTTGAATTCGGCCTAGCTTTTTAACTACTTCATCCTTAGTAAGGGCTGGCCTCCACACCAGCGCCCCGTAAGAGATTATGGGTCGGACTATAGCTGTGTACAAGGAGTGCAAAATTTTTGGTTTCAAACCCCATCTGTTTCCCAATATTCTCTTGGCCGCATAGAGATTCACCGTTTCCTTCCTAGCACGCTCATCAATGTCTGGTTTCCAGTTAAGTTTGGGATGCAGAATAACTCCAATTTATTTCACCTTGTTTGACAGATCCAGCTCCGTTCCTCAGAACCTTGGTTTAGTAAAATTAGGTAATTTTGTTTTATTTGTGAAAAGCATAAGGTCAGTTTTCTCAGGATTTACGTTAAGAGAACAGCTTATGGCCCAGGAATCTACCATCTTTAGAGCCTTTTCCATAATTTCACTTATTACCGAAGGAAACTGACCCAGATACCAGTATCGCTACATCATCGGCGTAAGCCACCGCCTTGATTCTCTGAGAGTCCAGCTTTACCAGTAGTTTGTTTAAGACCATGAGCCATAGTAACGGTGACAGCACTCCTCCCTGAGGGGTGCCTCTCACTGCATATACGGCCCTGCTTTGGTAACCCAATTCTGCATATATTACTCTGCTCCTTAGCAGAGATACTATCCAAGCCGGGAAACAGTGGCCAATCCCTGTTTCCATAAGTGCCTCGTGAATAGAATCTACACTGACATTATTAAAGTCTCCGTTGACTTCCCTTTCAAGTACGCATGTTAAGAGCATGATAAATTGGACGTCTTGTCCCTAACATACAGATCCAACAGACTCTCAAACATCATGAGAACAAAGGGCATTAGGCTTATTGGTCGGATATATTAACGAGTAATAAGAATATTATCAATTTTTGAAAAAGGTGCGTAGCCACGCCCACTTATGGATTACATGTATAACTCGGTAACCGCTTTACCAATTTCTACCAAACTTGGCACAAGCGTTAATGTTGGTCCACCATAGGAAATGGTCGAAAATTTTTTAAATCACAGCTAAAAAACCACCTTTGTTTTCCACGTAACGGTAAGCTTCAGAATCGTGAAAAAACAATGTTTATTACGTGCGCCGGGTATTTAGTGTTCAGTTTCACCCGAACTTAGACTTTTTTACTTGTTTGGAGTTGGTTAATACGTTTGAAATGTTTTCATTCTCTCCTGTAAAATTTAAAAAGCTGGACTTGAAAACTTTTCATTCTAAGCCAACGATATGTTAGGACGCCTTTAGTTTAACCTCTACAGCTGCTCACAATGATCTGTTGGATTAGCTGCCTCTATGTGGCTCTACTTTACGCAAATAAAATTATTTGGAAAAGCCTTAGGGCAGTATGTATTCATTGCTAATAATAATAATAATAATAGATTGGCGCTTACACATATGTTAGTGTTTGGCCGAGCTTCTCCTCCGATTTGTGGCGTGCGCCTTGATGTTGTGGTGAGGGACCTACAGTTTAACGCCGACTCCGAACGGCGATTGTATTTTTGTGAGAAGCTTTTTCATGGCAGAAGTACCCTCGGAGGTTTGCCATTGCCTGCCGAGGGGTGACCGCTGTTAAGGAAAAACCTTTTTTCTAATTTTTTTTTTCGACGTTGCTCTAACCAGGGCTTGAACCCAGGCCTGCGGAGTGGAAGCGCTCACTGCTTACCACTACACCACAGCGGCCAACATTCATTGCTACTTCGTCGAAAAATCTTATGAACTATACATCTTTTTTAGAAGGAAATGCAAAAAGTATCAGTGATTTTTCACGCACAACTCCAAAAACCAACAAAAAAGATATGGAAGTACACATGCAACCTAGAGAAAAACTTATATTTATTTTTATGATGATAAAAAAATTTTTCCTCTACTTAAATTTCTTTCATGAAATTGGCTATAAGAATCAAAAAATCTTGATTTCAATTAATAGAAGTGCAAAACGAATAGCTACTGTTTTTCAATCAACAACAGATGCACCTACTGGCATTATTTTCACCCATTTTCTATCTAAAAGGGCAACATAAACATGCCCTCATTCTGTTGGTCATTGCACGAAAAATTCCGCAAATTAAAATGAATGTAAAAGTTCAAGCGCATTCACAGCCCATTACCGGAAAGCAATAAATTTACAATGAATACCACACTCAAGCAAACTATAACGACACACAACTAGTATCTAATATGACGGTATGCACATGCTGAGGACAAATAAAAAATTTAAATGAAATTTATAACTTGGTGCACGGTAAAATTTATATGTGTGTAGGTTTGTGTTAAAGTCAATAACACGTGAGCTTATGTTGTACATATATGTGTAAAAGTGTAAAAATGTAGAAATACTTGTGCAACAGCCGCCGCCGGCTAAGGAAACCTAAAAGCCTATGATTCTACGTAATCTACAGAGCTTCGAAAGCAAACAAATACAACTTTTTCAAGCTAACCAAACCTAGATAATATATATGTATATTTTTACTAACACATACATGCATACTTGCACTTCACTCTCAGTTAGATAAATGTGCAGCAAAAATCGAGACAATAACCATTTGTTGCAACAATGACACACCTAGAACTGGTAGGCGATATTGAGTTGTAGCGAAACAACATCAGTGGCATAAACCTATATATATATAACATAAATGTATATATATTATTTACAGTGCACTCGCAGTTACGTGAATTCAGAAAGCCCTTTAACATGAACAAAAATTTAGTCAGTTTGCCTATATAATAATAACAATAATACAGGCTTGTTCTGAAAATCGCCTTATTTGAAATCGGTACGATTTGCAAAATATTTTTCACCATTTGTAAGTAGAAAGGGAAAAAATGGGGCTTGAAGCCTCACATTGTGAATTTGGTGAACACAGCGGTGGTGCGTCCAATTCTTTTTTACGGTATTACGGTCTGGTGGCCATCCGTGGATAAATCTACAATCAAAAACAGACAAACAAGGGTTCAAAGGGTGACGTGCATGATTATCACGGGGGCGTTGCCCTGAACGGCCACTAAAGCCCTAGAGACCTTGATCTATTTTCTATGTGTGGACCTATATGATAAACTACAGGCAAGGTGTAATGCTATCAGACTAAACGTGGAGTTATACGAGATTCGGACACTCTAAAATTCTGGAAGACCTTGCAGCAGACTGCAGGCGCCTGGACTACACAGTCGCGCACTCTGGACTGAGAAATAATTTTCAAACTAGGATCCCCTCAAGGGATGAATGGGAAGAGGAATCAGTCCTGATCTTCTACTCTGATTCTGCAGCCATCTTTACCGATGGCTCCAAGTTGTATCGGAAGGTAGGAAACGGGATCTACTCGCAAGAGCTCTCTCTTAACCTGAGTTTTCGTCTGCCAGACCGATGCAGCATTTTTCAAACTGAACTTATGGCAATGAACGAAGCTGCTAGATGGCTGATAGATTTCTCTATTAATTTGTACGCAGTAGCTATTTATATTTTCTGACAGCCAGGCGGCTATCAAAGCACTTAATTGTGATAAATCGACATCGAAGATTCTCATTGAATGTAGACACACTCTAAACGTACTGGCTATGCGATGTATCACTCATGTTGTATGGGTGCCAGGCCATAGAGATGTACCGGGCAACTGTATTGCAGACGAACTAGCAAGGAAAGAAACCTTATTGTCTGCAATCAGCACCGCTAGAAATGCGGGCATTCCGCTATATTCCTGCAAGCACCGTCTGGAGGAAAGCTTCATCGAACGGGCAAATGTAAGATGGGCTGCAGAACCCACGTGCAGGATAGCATGGCAGATCTGGCCTGAGCTGGGTAAGCGCAGATCTTGCCTTCTTCTCCGCTTAGAGCGTCCACTGCTCCGACATGTACTCACGCCATTAGAATGGGTTAGAAGTCAAACGATTATTGTCGCAGCTGCCGTGATGAGGAGGAAATCGAGAGTGTGGAACACTTCCTATGTCACTGCCCTGCATTTCCGAGGGCTCGTTGACGCTCGTTCCTCCACTATTCTTTTGAATAGCTGGCTGAGCTGGACTCAGCTTATATCTACGACTTTGTGCGCTTCATTAAAGCGGCAAATTGGTTTCACTTCTAAGGTAAGAGGCCCGCAGTGCCCAAAGTGTGTTCTTCTCCTGTGAATAGGACAGCCAAGATAACTTAACCTAACCTATCCTAATGTAAGTAGAAAATTTTTCAAATTGAAACTGCTCAAAACACATCCTTTAAGTCATATTTGTCGATTTAGTGCAAAATTTGTGCCGTTTTGTTAATAGATATCCAAAAAAAGTTTTGTAAATCGCACCGTTTTTAAATCGTACCATTTTGAGAACATGCCTGATAATAATAACTAGAGTTCGCCCAGTGGTTGAAATTCAACCACCACAACGAACAGCATCCTTATATAAGATTAAATTATATTCTTGTTTATTTTGGTTCACTTTATTTTATTTTTGTTTTTTATTTTTATTTTTATTTTTTTTTTGTGTTTATTACTTACCTTATTATACTTTATTTCATTTTATGGTATTTTAATTAATAATATATTATTTTACTTTATTGTATGGTATTGTGTTCTATTTTATTTTATTTTATTTTATTTTGTTTTATTTCATTTTATTAAGAAGTGTGGTGAGTTAAGGTGTGGTGGATTTAGCTGTGGTGAGTTGCGAGGTGGTGAATTAAGGTGTGGCGATATTAGGTGTGGTGAACTAAGGTGAGTTTGGATGTGGTAAGTAAAGTAGTGGGGGATTTAGGTGTGGGGAGTTAAGTTGTTTGAATTTAGGTATGGTGACCTCAGGTGGAGTAAGTTTTGAAGCCGAAGTGAGGTGAGTTGAGGTGAGTTCAGTGAAGTTAAGGGGAAGTGAGTTGAAATAAAGTGAGGTGATTTAACCGGAGCTGTGGTGAGTTGATGTGAAGTGTGTTAACCAAAGTACATGGCATGACAAAACATAACTTAACATAGCATAACATAGTATAACATAGCATAGCCTAACCTAACATAACATAACATAACATAATATAACATAACATAACATAACATGACATGACATAAAATAACATAATATGATATAACACAGCATAACATAGCTCCTTTTCTCTGACTCTTATCTTTATCTCTATCACTTTCTTCATTATACCTTTCATGAGCATGAAATGGTATTATAACTTCGGTCCGATGTTTGTAAGTACCAGAGTAAGAAGAGATAGATCCATCAAAATGTATACTTATATGATCAGGAAGTCGAGTGAATTGATTTAGCCATGTCCGTCTGTACTTCTGTCCGTCGGTTTGTATACAATCAAGTCCCTCAGTTTTTGAGATATCCAAATGAAATTAGCTGAGCGAGTGTATTTTTGTAATGTATTAATCATTTGTCGGAACCGGTAAAATCGGACCACTATAACATATAGCTCCCATACAACTGATTGTTCAGATATGAGACTTTTCGTTATAACTCCTTTATTTATGCAGCTAGGAACTTGAAATTTTGCACTGTTTTCACTAATTATGCAGAATACTTACAGTAAAAATGGCACAGATTGGATGACTATAACATATAGCTCCCATATATCTGATTGTTCAGATATAAGATTTTTCGTTATAACTCCTCCATTTATGCAGCTAAGAACATGAAATTTCGCACTTTTTTCACATATTATCAACTGAGAGCTTACAGAGAAAATGATAAAGATCGGGTCACTATTATCTATAGCTCTCATTCAACTGATTGTTCAGATATAAACCCGAACAATTTCGTGAGCTTCTTACTAATTAATCATACAAGATCGGTGATCAATAAGGAATGTTCAGATATAAATTTTTGCAATATAACTCCACTATCTGTGTAATTCACAGTGTACTTCAATTTAGTATAAGTAATGTGTAGATCCTAAAGAAATCAAGGGTGAAGTTAAGTTTTGTGATGTTCATGAAGGGTATGAAGCCTTCGGCATAGCCGAAGACAGTGCTGCCCTTACTTGTTTTTACCTTTGTCTCGTTGCTTCATCTTTATTTTGATCTTTAGGTTTATCTTCATATTTATCTTTTCATCTTTATCCTTACCTTTATCTTTATCTTTATCCTTACATTTTCCTTTATCTTCATCCAAATCTTTATCTTCATTCTTTTCTGCATCTATGTATTCACACCCTCCTTTGCCATTATATTAAATATTTGAATTTACCTTGTTCTGTCTTTATCTTTACAAATCTTTATTCTAATTTTTATGTTTCCCTTTATTCCTTTCTTCGTCTACATATTCAACTTTACCTTCATCGTTGCATTGATTTCAATCTAAATTGTTCTTACGCCGTTGCTTCACATTTCACTATCAATATTAAAGCATACATTTAGGAGGCATTTCCGCCCCAACCATGTACATGTACGGCATTGGTATTGGTGTGACTTTTGAATTGATTTTTTCGCTCTATTTTAAACTAATTTGAAATTTTAAAAAATGTCTGCACATCAGCATCAAAATACCTTTCTAATGATGTGTAATTGTTTGTACGCGATATCATGGTGTTTGGCCGAGCTTCTCCACCGATTTTGGGCGTGCACCTTGATGTTGTCACACAAAGGTGAGAGACCTGAATTTTCACGCCGACTCCGGACAGCGATTGTATTTTTATGAGAAGCTGTTTTTCATGGCAGAAATACTCTCGAAGGATTTCTATTGCCTGTCGAAAGGCGACCGCTACCAGAAAAAACTTTTTATTTATTTTTATTTATTTGATGCTGGTCAGAAGCTGGGCTCGAACTCAGGACCTGCGGACTCTTATCACTACACCAAAGCGGAATAAGGAATACATAAATACGTAGAAATTTTATTTTTCTGAGTTTAGGGGGTCCCCTAATATTGAAATAAATGGTTTTGTTCACAAATTATATAACCTAACCTACCACTGAACTCAGTCAGTTGTTCTTTTCCTCTTTCACTTAAACGAAAAAAGCAAATGAAGCGGCAACAACGTACATACATAATGCAAAGCAATACAAATATTTTCTCAAAGGGAATGTGAGATACACAAGGCTTAATCTAATTGGGCAGACTATTTTTCGCGAGCAGTCTCGTAAACTTGAACTCCCTTGGTTTCAATAAGTTTACGCTATCGCGAGTGCACTGTACAATGAGAGATGCAGTGTTAACATGCAATCGTACGTCCATACTACACACACTACTCACAGATAGAACGGCCGCCGTAGCCTTCTATTCTCGCAGGAAATTTAACATAAGATACTCCGCCGATGACTGGAGTGTTAGCAAGCTGTCTCGATTTTGCCACTTCGTTGTTGCATTTCCTTCGAATGGTTGCAAATCGAAATCAAATTGCCTTTGCCAACATCAACAACAACAACAACAATGACGGCAACACGAATATCTCTGGCGACCGACATATTCAGATAGGCAGTAAGTGTCCTTGATAAGTTTTCATACATATGTACATAGGTAGGTATCTGGGTTTAGACAGCATTCCAGCAGCCTGTCGTACAAAATTGCAGGCTATCAGACTAACTGGGTAGCACTTTAACACATTTTTGGATTACGTGCAGCACACAAAATACATACATATGTATGCACACCATCCATCCATTAATGCTATAAATTTCTATTAAATATCTAAAAACCACATTCTGCAGGCTAACTTGAGGGAAAAATAGAATTGTTTAGTCAGCAGATAAATATAAGGGTATTGTTTAACATTCAGCATTATTTTCTGCATGCAGCTTGAGCAAATAATTTGATGATTGTAGGTAAGGAAGCAGTGTTAATAAGTAGTCGGAAAAAACCAGCAGCAGACTCACTAATGGCTAGTTTCGGAAGAAAAATTTAAACGGCACTTAATTTTAATTATGGGTTGTTATTTAAATGCCTTTAAACTTTCGTTGGTTTTCAGATCACCTGATTGTTGTTTGGTATAAACACAGGGTTGCATATCTCATATTTAAATAGCCAATATTGGTAATTTAAGTACAATTTAAATATGTGATCTGAAAATAAATTTTTTAAGTTAATCAACAATCTCCACTTAAAAAGCTCTTCTTAAATTGGAACTAAGTATTGAAAACCACAAACCTAAATCCACGCAGCAGCTTAAATATCTTGGTGTAATAAAAAATGACAGATTATGTTTTGGCCAGCATCCTAAATGCGCAACATAAAAAGCGTGCAAGTTGTACTCTGTGCTTTCAAGGAAGCTCTTCAACATTGGCGGATCACAATGTAATAAACGCACACCCTCTTAGCATGGGAAGTAACTTCGGCTCCGTTGAAGGAAGCATCAGTTTAGGTAAAATATTTACAAACCAAAGCCTACTTTAAATTATGTGTCAGAAATAGTCCCGAAAATCCCTTAGCAGTCCCAAAGATTAATAAGTAGTCAAAAATACCCAAAAAAGTCCCGAAATCCTAAGATGGTCCCGAAACTCCCGAAATAGTTCAAAAAATCCTGAAATAGTCCCGAAAATCCCGAAGTAAAAGTTATGGAAGACATTCTTCCTGCTTTCGATAATAAGTTACATACTATTTAAGTGCTCCTAGATTTTTCTAAAGCTTTTGATATAGTAAGACATGATATTATTCTGATAAAGCTGCAACATTATTTTGGTTTTAACTCAACGTCACTCAAATTAAGGAGCAACTATCTCTCAAATAGATACCAACAAGTCCAATGCGGAGACATCCTTTCTTGTCATAGAAAATGCACTTCTGGAGTACCTCAAGGCTCGATTCTAGGTCCCATTGTTTTAGGTGTTTTTATAAATAATATTGTCTGTTTCAACAGTATTATTGAGCTATGTACCACAATTGTGGTAAAGATTTAGTTTTTAGGTTAGGTAAAGATTTAGTTTTTAGGTTAAATGATGATCTTGGTGGAATAGTAAAGTGGGCCAAAACGAACGGTCTCAGTTTGAACGCCGCCAAAACGCAGTTACTACCTATATCGTTTGATTATTTTGATCTGAGTAGTTTGCCGCCATTAACGCTGGGCAATACGGTGTTGAATTTCCAATCCGTTGTGACGAATCTTGGTTTTAAAATGAATACATATTTTACTTGCACAGATCACACTAACCATTGCATATCCCAGATATATTCATAAAACTTAAGTTGGTACGGTCACTTATTGTCCCCAACATTTCATATTCCGAATTGGTTTATTGTAATCTGGACAGTGAATCCAAGAACAAATTAAATCTGGCTTTAAATAATGCAGCCATATTTATTTACGGTAAAAGAAAGTATAACCACATTTCAAAGTTCACACCAAACATCTTAGGCCCGAACCTGGAGAGCTATCTGAGGATTCGTAGCATCTTATTTTTGTTTAAGTTAATTAGAAACCGCCAACCAAGCTATCTTTACCGAAAACTGAACCTAGTTCAATCGTCTCGCCCCATAATATTATTGTACCTAGGTATAAAACTTTAACAGCGTCTAGATTGTTTTTGTTAGTGTTGTCAGAAACTGGAACTCTTTACCAACCTCAATTAAATGTATAGCAATGTTTAGATGCTTGAAAACGGCAGTTACAAATCTTTTTAAGTAAAATCCTTCTACCTTACCTATAAATCTTCTCCTAAATTATTATCTTTATCTATTACATATATACTAGAGTTTTCCCAGTGATTGAAATTCAACTACCACAACGGTCAGCATCCTTATATAAGATTAAATTATATTCTTGTTTATTTTGGTTCACTTTATTTTATTTTTGTTTCTTATTTTTATTTTTTTTTAGTTTATTTTATTTTTACTTTGTGTTATATTACTTACTTCATTACATTTTATTTTATTTCATTTCATTTCATTTCAATTCACTTGATTTTATTTTATTTTAATTTATTTTATTTCATCTTATTTTATTTTATTTTATTTTGTTTTATTTTATTTTATTTTATTTTACTTTATTTTATTTTATTCTATTTTGCTTTATTTTATTTTATTTCATTTCATTTAACTTCATTTCATTTAATTTTACTTGATTTTATTTTAATTTATTTTATTTCATTTTATTTTATTTTATTTTTTTTTTTATTTTTTTTTATTTTACTTTATTTTATTTTATTCTATTCTATTTTGGTTTTATTTTATTTTATTTTATTTTATTTTATTTTATTTTATTTTACGTAGAGGAGCGAAGTTGTGACCTATTGCGTCTCAAGCCTAATTGTGGCGAAATATCAGGTATTGCAATGTGCCGTGATGTGAAAGGACGCTATGCCAAATGATGTTATGTCATTGATGCCATATCAAGTGATATTATGTCATATGGTGTAATTGGGTGTGGTGAGTTGAGCTATGGTTAATTAAGGTGGGTGAATTTAGGTGAGGTGAGTTCGAATGTGGTGAGTTAAGAAGTGGTGGATTTAGTTGTGGCGAGTTAGGGTGTGCTGAATTTAGGTGTGGTGATCTCAGGTGGAGTAAGTTTTGAAGCCGAGGTGAGATGAGTTGAGGTGAGTTCAGTTTAGTTAAGGGGAAGTGAGTTGAAATGAAGTAAGGTGATCTAACTTGAGCTGTGGTGAGTTGACGTGAAATGCGTTAACACTCCAGTAGGCGCGCGTTCTACAATAATAGAACGCTTGTGCTTTTTTTTTGAATATTATCGCTTACTCAAGGTAACTCACGCAGACAGTCTTATTACTCTTCTATTACTAGACGATGAACATATTCAGTGTCCTTGCGGCGACCGATGCGTACCTAAAAATAATTTTCAATTTATATAGATTTCCTTTGAAAACCTTATATTAAAAATGTTCTACATATGTAGAGCGCAATACTACTAACGTCTCAAGTAGAGGCGCGCCTACTGGAGTGTTAACCAACGTACGTAACATGACAAAACATAACTTAACATAAAATAACATAACATATAACATAACATAACCTAACAAAGCATAAAATAACATAACATGACATGACATAACATAACATAATATAACATAACACACCATAACATAGCATATCACAACATATTCAGTTCCTTTTCTCAGCCTCTTAACTTTATCTCTATCATTCTCTCTATTTTTACCTTTGTCTCGTTTTTTCATCTTTATTTTGATCTTAAGGTTTATATTTATCTTTATCTTTATACTTATTTTTATCTTTATATTTATCTTTAACTTTATCTTTATTTTTATCTTTATCTTTATCTTTATCTTTACCTTTATATTTATCTTAACCTTTTCCTTTGCTTTTATCCCTCCTTTTCCATTATATTAAATACTTCTTTTTTGTTTTTATCTGTACGAGTCTTTGTTATTAATTTTATCTTTCGCTTTATTCCTTTCTTCATCTACATATTCAACTTCTCCTTCATCGTTGCATTAATTTCAATCTAAATTGTTCTTACACCGCTGCTTCGCATTTCACTATTAATATTAAAGCATACATTTAGGAGACATTTCCGCCCCAACCATCCCAGCAAAAAACACGATTACCAAAGAAATGAAAATGGAATCGAGGTAGGCGACGGCAATCGCTTACCCTTTCGCTTGAGGAAGGCACTATTTTAACATGGGCATGTCATTGGCCGTAAGCCCTTACGCGCAACATTACCGTCAAACGAAGGGAGAACACTTTGCATTAAGGATTGAATGGAAACGAATTGACAACCCCTTACAAAGAAGCGAATGAAGAATGCATGAATATACAGAATCCAGAGAAGCGAACAAAGAATGCCTTACCCTATTGATTGAAAAGAAACCAGGTTTTATAATTATGCATGTATGTACATATTTAGACCATATTTAAGAATCAGTACATAAGCATTTAATTAAACTTAAAATTGTGATTCAGTTCATCCATTTTTGTTTGTTATATAAATATATATATATGGAATTGAAACATAAAGTGTAGTACGACAAGCTTTTGAGCAGCGTCAGTCAGTAAAAATATTTAAAATACATCGGTAAAATGCTTTAAATGTCGCTTGCTTAGCATTGAATTTAATTTTTATCACTGACATCTCTCTACACTTCTCCACTTGCGCACTTCACTTCATTGACTGACTTCAACTTCGCTGTAAATTAAA
>JAPVRG010303717.1:9876-20642 GCA_029783565.1 Rhagoletis cerasi
TGCAACTTCATTCTCTACACAACTCTCCAAAAGTCGCTCTCATTTACAGGATTTTGGAGAAATTTGGAGTACGGGAACAGTTTTCGTGTAACTTCCTGCAAGTTCGTGTAAAATCCTGTAAGTTCATGGAGTATTGGAACAAAGCTAATGATATATTAACGAGCAATAAGAATAATGTAAATTTTTGAAAAAGGGGCGTTGCCACGCCCACTTATGGATTTAAATGTATATCTCGGTAACCGCTTTAGCAATTTCTACCAAACTTGACGCAAGTGTTGATCTTGGTCCAACATAGATAATTGCTAAAAATTTTTGAAATCGGACAATAACCACGCCCACCTCCCATATAAAGGTAAAACTCAAAATCGGCATTTGCAATCACATATTAACGAGTAATAAGAATATTACAAATTTTTGAAAAATGGGCGTAGCCACGCCCACTTAAAGATGTATATGCATATCTAGGTAACCGCTTTACCGATTTTTATCAAACCTTGCCGAAGTGTTAACCTTGGTCAAGCATAGAAAACCGTCGAAAATTTTTTAAATCAGAGAATAACCACGCCCACTTTTCATATAACGGCAATTTACGGAAATACGAAATCTTTTATAAATCGGTAACTACTGAAGCTAATTCACTTAGCAAGAAGTAGTTCCTTGGCAAGAAGTACGATTATAGCATATTTTTGTGAAAATGGGCTTGGCACCGCCCACTTATAACTACATATGTGTATCTCGGTAACCCTTTTATTGATTTCTACCAAACTCGATATGCTTAATGTACTTGACACAAAAAAGCAGGCTGTTGAAAATGTTTCAAATCGGGCTAAAACTACCCCCAGTTTTCATATAACGGTAAATTTCTGAAATATGAAACTTCGATATTTCGAAATATAGAAACGGTACTTTACTCAGGGTTGGTATGGTGAAAAAAAACGATGTCTAATACGTGCGCCGGGTATTTAATGTTCGGTTTCACCCGAACTTAGACTTCTTTACTTGTTGAGGTTAGGTTTGTATGGGAGGTATGCGTTTTTTGTCGACAATTATTTTTGTTCGACAAACATCTTTCTTCGACAAACACATTTTTGTTCGGCTAACACATTTTTGTTTGGCAAACACATTTTTGTTTGACAAGCACCTTTTTGTTCGACAAACATCTTTGTTCGACAAACATCTTTGTTTGCCGAACACATTTTTGTTTGACAAACACATTTCTGTTTGACAAACACATTTTTGTTCGACAAACATTTTTGTTCAACAAACATTTTTACTCGACAAACATCTTTGTTGGACAAACATTTTTGTTCGACAAACAAATTTTTGTTCGACTAACATCTTTGTTCGACAAACATCTTCGTTCGACAAACATTTTTGTTCGACTAACATCTTTGTTCGACAAAAATATTTTTGTTTGGCGAACTAATTTTTGTTCGACAAACACATTTTTTGTTCGACAAACATCTTTGTTTGGCGAACACATTTTTGTTTGTCAAACACATTTTTGTTTGACAAACGCATTTTTGTTCTACAAACACATTTTTGTTCGACAAACATTTTGATTCGACAAACATCTTTGTTCGACAAACATTTTTGTTCGATAAACACATTTTTGTTCGACAAACATTTTGATTCGACAAACATCTTTGTTCGACAAACATTTTTGTTCGATAAACACACTTTTGTTCGACTAACATCTTTTTTCGACAAACATATTTTTGTTTGGCAAACACATTTTTGTTTGGCAAACACATTTATGTTTGGAAAACATCTTTGTTCGACAAACATCTTTGTCCGACAAACGTCTGTTCGACAAACAACTTTGTTCCTCATAGTTTTAAAATTTTTTGTGTCGCTCCTGCTTAGATTAGTGTTTTATAGTTGCCCGGAGATGCGAATCCTCGCTGTCAACATCTTTTTCGACAAACATCTTTGTTCGACAAACATAACACTTTTGTTCAACAATTATTTTTGTTCGACACATTTCGATTCGACAAACATCTCTGTTCGACAAACATCTTTGTTTGGCAAACACATTTTTGTATGACAAACACATTTTTGTTTGACAACCACATTTTTGTCCGACAAACACATTTTTGTCCGACAAACATTTTTTTTTGGCAAACACATTTTTGTTTGACAAACACATTTTTGTTCGACAAACATATTTTTTTTGGCAAACGCATTTGTGTGTGGCAAACACATTTTAGTTCGACAAACACATTTTAGTTCGACAAACACATTTTTGTTTGGCAAACACATTTTTGTTTGGCAAACACATTTTTGTTCGACAAACATATTTTTGTTTGACAAACAGATTTTTGTTTGACAAACACATTTTTGTTCGACAAACATATTTCTGTTTGGCAAACGCATTTTTGTATGGCAAACACATTTTTGTTCGACAAACACATTTTTGTTTGGCAAACACATTTTTGTTTCGCAAACACATTTTTGTTTGACGAACACTTTTTTGTTTGACAAACACATTTTTGTCCGACAAACATCTTTGTTTGAAAACAAAAACTTTTTTTCGACAATTACACATGTTTGTGCGACAAAAATCTTTGTTCGACAAACATCTTAGTTTAGTTAGTTCGACAATTATTTTTGGTTGACAAACATCTTTGTGTGGCAAACACATTTTAGTTCGACAAACATATTTTTGTTTGACAAACACATTTTTGTTCGACAAACATATTTCTGTTTGACAAACACATTTTTGTTTGGCGAACAAATTTTTGTTTGGCAAACACATTTTTGTTTGGCAAACACATTTTTGTTTGGCGAACAAATTTTTGTTTGACAAACAGATTTTTTTTTTAACAAACACATTTTTGTTCGACAAACATATTTTTGTTTGGCAAACGCATTTTTATTCGACAAACATCTTAGTTTGAAAACAAAAAATTTTTGTTCGGCAATTATGTTTGTGCGACAAAAATCTTTGTTCGACAAACATCTTAGTTTGAAAACAAAAAATTTTTGTTCGACAATTATTTTTGTTCGACAAACATCTTTGTTTGGCATTTTTGTGTGACAAACATATTTTTGTTTGGCAAACGCATTTGTGTGTGGCAAACACATTTTAGTTCGACAAACACATTTTTGTTTGCCAAACACGTTTTTGTTCGACAAACATATTTTTGTTTGACAAACAGATTTTTGTTTGACAAACATATTTCTGTTAACTAACACTTTTTTGTTTGACAAACACATTTTTGTTCGACAAACATATTTTTGTTTGGCAAACACATTTTTGTTTGACGAACACTTTTTTGTTTGACAAACACATTTTTGTTCGACAAACATATTTTTGTTCGACAAACATATTTCTGTTTGGCAAACGCATTTTTTTTGGCAAACACATTTTTGTTCGACAAACACATTTTTGTTTGGCAAACACATTTTTGTTTGGCAAACACATTTTTGTTTGACAAACAGATTTTTTTTTTACAAACACATTTTTGTTTGACAACCACATTTTTGTCCGACAAACATTTTTGTTTGGCAAACACATTTTTGTTTGACAAACACGTTTTTGTTCGACAAACACATTTTTGTTTGGCAAACACATTTTTGTGTGACAAACACATTTTTGTGTGACAAACACATATGTGTTTGGCAAACACATTTTTGTGTGACAAACACATTTTTGTTTGACAACCACATTTTTGTCCGACAAACATTTTTGTTTGGCAAACACATTTTTGTTTGACAAACACATTTTTTTTACAAACACATTTTTGTTCGACAAACACATTTTTGTTTGGCAAACGCATTTTTGTTTGACAAACACATTTTTGTTTGACAAACACATTTTTGTTCGACAAACATATTTTTGTTTGGCAAACGCATTTTTGTTCGACAAACATCTTTGTTTGAAAACAAAAATTTTTGTTCGACAATTATGTTTGTGCGACAAAAATCTTTGTTCGACAAACATCTTAGTTTGAAAACAAAAAAATTTTGTTCGACAATTATTTTTGTTCGACAAACGTCTATGTTTGGCAAACACATTTTTGTTGGCAAGCATATTTGTTCGGCAAACATTTTTGTTCGCTGTCAACATCTTAAGATCCTTTCGCTCACGTATGCTGTCTTTTTCTTTCACGTTTCGCGTAGTGCCCGCTCGCAGCTTTGCCTTGTAGGCACCATCTTCGTATTCCGCAACAGCGTGGCATTTCTCGTCATAAAAGTTGTCTCTTCGGACCCGTCGAAATCCTATGGAAAAGTTGCAATTTTCTGTTTATTCAGTTGTGCTTTCTAAGCACAGCAATGTGACGAAATCAGTGGTAGTGTTTTGCAATTTCAACCTTTCGTCATCGACCGTTTTTTTCCTTTTTCTGGCAGCAATCGTTTACGTTTAAGTTTCTTGGCTTTGGTAAGATAATGATCCGAGTCTTTATAGAACCTCGGAGCTTTGATACATGGAAAACATTAGAATCGGACCTTGCGCCCATCACAAATGAACTATGACACACAAATGAACTATTTGGTTTGCCAAAGGACTTAGTAACGACGTCGTTTCGGTGAACAATTTGTTCGCCAGCGACGGTCGCAAACGACTCGCCGGCGAAGTCACCGTCGGATAAAAAGCACAGTTCGCCGGCGGGCCGCAAAAATGACTCGCCGTCAGGTCGCAAACGATATAGCAGCGAACTGCAAAACGATTCTCAAAATTACAGGCTGTACTACAAAACTTAAAAACAAATTTTTTATTTAAAATAGTTTAATTTAATACAATTGCTTTGTTTTAATATTTTTTCAATGTACACTCTTAAATATTACTTAAAAAATATATAAAAATTTAATACATTACTTCGAGTTCACCCAAATGTCTTCAGCAGAGCGACGTCGCAACGACGTCGATTCGAGCTCGTCTTCGCTCTGTGGCAAATTGGGTGTTTATCAATCTGGGGACAGTCGTTTTGTTCGGCAAACAAACACCTTTGTTCGGCAAACAAACACCTTTGTTCGGCAAACAAACACCTTTGTTCGGCAAACAAAACATCTTTGTTCGGCAAACAAAACATCTTTGTTCGACAAACAAACATTTTTGTTCGACAAACATTTTTGTTCGACACACAAACATCTTTGTTCGCCAACAAACATCTTTGTTCGACAAGCAAACATTATTGTACGACAAACATTTTTGTTCGACTATTATTTTTGTTTGACAAACATTTTGGTTCGGGAAACATTTTTGTTTGACAAACATCTTTGTTCGACAAAAATCTTTGTTCGACAAATATCTTTGTTCGACAAATATCTTTGTTCGACAAACATTTTTGTTCCTTGGTAGATAATTTTTCCATTGAGTTACAGAAACGGGCTACTGGACTAACTTTGAAGAGGTGCGAGCGGTTTCCAAGGCCTTTAGAGCAGCCTGGCTGTCACTGCAGATCCTGATTTTATGCCCGCGCCACCCTTCGCCAATTATCCAGTCTGCCACTTTCAGTATTGCAAAGAGTTCCGATTGAAAGACCGTTGTCATTGCACTTTGAGCCGTCGGTATAGAAAGTTTTCACTGAGCTTACCAAGAGAGTGTCTGGATTCTCCATTGTTCCCTTGATGAACATTAAGGGGGCTATTCACCAAAACCCTTGATCTAATATACTTCATCGTTATGTTACTCTTAATCTTAATCCTAATCTTTATCTAAATCTTAATCTTATCCTTAAACCGCTGCTTATCACGTTCCTTTGATTCAGTATCAACATTAAAGCATAAAATTAAGAGACATTTCCGTACCCAACCATTTCCGTCGCATTCGCCATGTTAATTTTTCAATTCAATAGAACGCAAATGTGTTATTGATCGTCGGGTATTTACACACTGCGTCTCTTATTTGTGTGAAATGGATGTTAAGAAACATGTTTTGCTATTTATGTGATACATAAGATTTAACTGTTGAAAAAAAAGATGTTCAAATATCTGGTTTTGGAAAGCTTCGCATCAGATCGTGGAAATAATAAGTCAGTTAATATGTCTGCAAAGAACAATAATAACAACCCAGTAAACACATTCTCTAACTCAAGAAAACATTTAATTTTCAATTAGAATTCTAATTCAGTTCTCTCATATTTCTCAAATCGAAAATTAGATGAGAGAACTATGTTGGAATGCGATTTCTTTTTTGGCGAGAAATTTTCATTTTCTATGCTACCCAATAAATTATTAGATTTTTCTTAAATCTTAACTTTACATAAGCCTAGGAAATTTTGGCAAGGTTTGGCTAAGATACAGGTATTAAAGAATGAAAGTATTATACCTTGTGAGCTTACGTCACCATATTTTGTGTTGGGGTTTTTGCGATTTCTGAGAAAACGGCTATTTTCCTAGGTTATCTTGAACTATTTACCGTTTGGAGGTAAGAACTCAATAAAGAGAGAGAACAAAAGGCTATTTACAATTTTGTTGCTACAAAGGTTACTCCTTTTAACTTTTCAGTAGACAAATTAAGAAATTCAGACTTTTCAGGTTTTAAATTGGAATTAGTAGGTACAACTTTGTAATATTTTTCAAAAATAGCCACTGTGTTTATAGTTTTTATAACTAAGTGACATTGTCTTCTTCTTTCATACTACTATTTGAAAAAAACTGCATTCAAACTTTTTTGATAAAACTACAGATGAAAAAGTGACCCCTTTAGACCGCTCCGGCGTCAAGGGTTACATTTTTTTTTACAAAAATCACTAGAAAGTTCATTATTTTCAAAATCGTCTACTTATTTAGCCGTTTTTAGTTTTGGCCAGAAAAACAGGCATTGGGACCACAGTGCAGTGTCTCGATATTGAAGTCGGACAAAGCGTACACATAAATAAATTATTTAATTGCAAAACTTTTTTGTGCACTTTTCTTAATAAATATAGTCAGGGAGCCTTAAGAAGCTCACACAATAAATAGCTAAATTTCAAACATTCGGTTTGTTAATGGATAGAATAACATAACCTATCAATTGGAATTTTCTGATATACATACCTCCCCGTATTCTATATTTTAACACTGTATCTACTACTTGCACACACATTTCCTCACTTGCGTTTAGAGTTCGTTGTTGAGTAATTGGTATGCAAGCAACTCAACTCAATAACTACCTGCGGCTGAAGGGTTAGTTGGAGGGTAAGACCATTGTTGGGATGGTTTTGGTTTGTTCGTGGGTAAGTTGGCTAGTTTGCGGTTTATGTACTACAACGTATTGCTGACGAATATGCAGTAATTCCGATTTTAGTATGAAATTAGCAACAGCTGTTCTGAAAGTCGTTAAAGCAATAGAAAAATAAAAATCTACCGTTAGATTAGTAGTCCATCTGACGCTTTTATATATTTGTATACCCCAATCAAAAGCTTTTGTGTAAAAATATGAATTTAGGTATGAAAATATTATCAAACATGAACATTTGTGTGTACATAACTACATAGTTCATATTGCAAGTGTAAATAGCATTTATAAATATAAACTTCTGGGTAGCTAACAATACGGGAAATAGTTTTGTTCTAAAAAAAATAAATGTTTATTCAATAACGCCGTGGCATGCCGTTGTTATTATTTACAAATACGACGAAACTCTGCTAAACCTACATACATACATATGAATCTATTCTTGTGTTTACTATGATAAGAAAGTTTTGAAAATTAATTCGGCCACCTAATATTGTATTTGCGTATTTGACGGAATTAATTTTGAGCTCTCTCATAATAAAATTTGATTTTCAGAAGTGTATAAGTGAAAGCTCAGTTGAGAGGGGTAAAGAAAAAAAGATTTTTCAAGATACATTAGTTTTAAATTAGCTTTATTTGAACTAGCTTTGCAAAAACATGTATAAAGGCAATTGTTAACACAATTCCGTAAAAGTAATAATCTAACTCTTAAATTTCCCTTCACAGCTTATTTTTGCGCCTTGCTTCTATGAGCAACTGAACTTCGTCACAATAAGAATTAGGTACAATAATGCTCGTACTTGCTTATGACCAACATTAAGTAAGCTTATGCTGATGCTTACAAACACACTTATATAAGTAATGAGTAAGTAGCACTTCAACTCCACTCCACATTTGTTTAGCTGCTTACCAGCTTAAGCGCCAATTGGCGGCCCTTTACAAAGTACACACTCGAGCCACCCTCGAAAGTCCAATGTACATACACAAATATTCATCTAGTACATATCATTAAGTACATATATAAATACATATATCCATACATATTTATATACAGTTGTACTTATGTGAAAACACAATCTAAACTACTGAAAATATTCGATCGTCGTCTAGTTGCTTTTCCTTTGAGTACATTCAGCTGCAAATTGCACAGACAATAAGCCACCTGTTGAATAAATAGGCCCTTAAGTGTATAGAGATGTGTGCAAGCTAGCTTGTGTTCTGAGATGCTTGTTAAATTTTATTGCTGGTATGTATGCCCAGGCGCGCAACTTTGTCCACTGATTAGCGATAACAGCGCTGTCAGATAACAGTTGGTATCAGGGTGTCCAGATTGTTAAAAAAAAAGCGCAATTTCTGAAAAAAAAAATCGCCAAAATTTTTTTTTTTATAAAATTCATGAAATCGACTTAACAAATCTTTTATTTTAAAAATGAGATCTTGTTATAATATAGTTTTTAAAACCAAAAACGAATATAATACCTTCAGGGTAATAATAAATAGCACAAATCACTTACATAATAGTGATGTACAAACAATTTTCTTCTAACTTAATTTTCAGAATGAAATTGCAAATTCAGTGGGAGTTGTCACAAATGGCGGTTTAATATTGGCAAATGTTCGATATGCTACAATAAAATCGATAACAATCAAAAGTGTTACCACATCAAAACTAAAGCTCTAACTCCACAGCCTACTTTTCACGTGTTTCGACGCATTAACATGATAGCGCACAAACAATTTATTTGAAGGGGAAAAAACGCCAAAAATCGCCAAAGGTGAGTTCCTAAATTTTTACGCGCAATTATCTAAAAAAAATCGCCAAATTGGCGCTAAATCGCCCAATCAGGACACTCTGGTTGACATCCAATAACTTCACTTAACAGTACGTGCATATGTACATAGGTATATCTACTTAATTCCAGTCTTGAATTCGCCGCGAATTCTCAACATTAAGGATTTTTTCTCACGCATGCGCATAATGCAAGAGGATAGTAGAGAAAGGGAAGGCATTTTTATCAGTGGACTATCAGCCTATTGATAAAGATATCGACAGAGTTGTTGTAAATTTGATAACATGAAATATGTTTTGCATCGAACATACTTTGTTACATTGTGTAAACGAACAACATATTTATACATGTAAACAGGTGTGCAAATGCGTATATCTATGACTTCATACAACCATAGCTATGTTCAAGAGATGGCAGCTTAAATAACAGTTATTTAGAAGAAAAAAGCCCATAATCCGGGGACATAACAGTTATAAGTTTAATCGTAAAAACGCTAAACAGTAATTAGATGGGAAATATTTTGTATTTCGCCGATTAAAGTTACATATATCCAAACCAGGCCTGCGAATCTGTTTTTGAAAAGAATCGGTTTTTGAACAGTTTTTATTTTGAAATACCAAAACTGAACCGAAAACCACTCCAAAAAAAAGGTTCGGTTCGGTTCAAAATGAGAATCCACTAAAGCATTTTCAAGTTTTGTAATGCACAACTTTGCCTAAAAATACAACCCTTATGGTAAAACTGCTAACATTTTTTTGGTTGATGAAAACAAACCCTAAGCTAAGATTTTGAGTGTCAATACAAAATTCTGAGTATGCAGTTTTTGTCTACTCAGCTGGACTTATGACTAGTCCAAACCAAAAAAAGTGTATTAAATTTTTTTTTTAAATTCGTCTTACTGTTTATTTAAAAAAAAAGATAATAAATAATATAATTTATCACAAACCACTTAAATAACAGTGCACTCACTTCTTCAAACGTGAAATCTGTAGATTGAGTTTAATGATCTTGAGCGTGTTCGTGTGCCGGAGGCATTTTGCCAGCGGAATCAACGATTTTTTCCCTAAGAAGGAGGTACATATTTGCTCTTTCAAGTTGGAATGAGCCACGTGCCCTTAATTTTTTTGTTTTTTGTACCGGCCTCAAACTAGCCGATACTATTTGGAATATTTCCCAAAATTAGGTTCATAATTTAATCCCTGTCCAAAAACTAGTGCTAAAACTCGAACCGCTGTTCTTCTTAAATGATATGAGCTTACTCCATACACATATTTTGCTGCGCTTAAAGAGACGAAAAGATTATGAAAGTTCATGTGACTGCAGCATTATTCGAAGGAAATTTCCGTTTTGCCTTTACCTTGTTCTACTTGTCTATCTCCGCAAATGAACGAAACGAAGTACAAAAGGGATTGATAATAAGTTAGACTCGGGAAATATTAGCATACATATTTATGTACATAAAGGGTGGTACAAAAAAAAGTAAAGTCAGAATTTCAACTCTCTCACCCCCAGGCATGTTCTATATCGAAAAAATATGGGCTTGTTTTTTGTTTTTGAAATCAAAAAGCATTTAGAGGACGCTCAAAGCGCGCAAGGTTTTTCAAGTATTTTATATGGGAAAAAAGAATTTGTCGTAGAAGTCAATATTTTTCAATCCTTAAACTCAGTTTCTTTTCAAGAGACTTCAAGGCATAATGCACAGTTGTTTATTTAACCATTTTTATACCCGAGCGCACTTGTGCACAAGGGTATATTAAGTTTGTTCACATAACGGTTGTTTGTAACAGCCTAAAGGAATCGAGAACGATATA
>JAPVRG010303719.1:0-10456 GCA_029783565.1 Rhagoletis cerasi
AAATAACCACCAGGGATGGAACATTAATTTTCAAATTGTACCCAATTCGCGGAAATATTTTACCTTAAATGTTCCTAAAAAATAAATATGCATGTTCATATGTATATAGTTGAAAAAATCAGAGGATAAACTCTCCCTTCGGTAGCATATCAAGTTTTAGACTCACATCAAGCGAATTTGGATATAAAAAGACAGAATATTTTCGAGCAGTGCGAGACAAAACTGTTTTAGAAGAGGTGAATCACTTTCCTCTGAGTTCTTCGATCTGACTTTTTGAAAAGAAATATTCTCTATCTGGTGCAATCAACACCAGTTACGTTACTTTGACCACCTTTTTGTATCATTTATATGCCCCTTCACAAAGGGAGGCTATTGGACAAGTTACCAACACCAGAAAATGCGCTGAAATGTCGATAAAAATAAGAAAAGATTTCCTGAAAGGTTATTTGGCTACGTTCCAAATGTTTTTTCGTTCAAATTATTATTGTTATTGAGATACATTTATAATAAAACTAATAACAATAACAAAATAAAAAATTTAGTATACATGAATTATTATCGTTTAGGGGAAAACATAAGAATACGCAGCAGGATACAATCCTCAAAGCCAAAGTGGATGCACTGTGGAAGGAGCTGGTAGAAGATCTAAATGCCCATGGTCTACCACATAAGAATATTTATGGCTGAAAATAGATGAAGAAGTTATTTTTTTCTACGTTTATCGACCTTTCTGATGTAAATATTTTAATAGGTTTGCATGGATTGGAAGGCCTTCGTGAGGAAGAAAGTAGCTGACAATAACACGGAAGCTAGGGCAACTGGCGGATGACCATTCAACAAGCATGTCCTCACTAAAACAGAAGATGCAATTGCTCGAGTATGTGGGATATATACTGTGCTGGAAGGTATTCCAAATACAGCAGACTTTGGCGCTCTGCTATAAGCAAATAAGTTTCTTCGGAGGCTTCCAATGAGGATGAGGAGCTTTCATCTATTGGTGCCGCTGCCTCAGCACGGTCCCGAAGACGTGAACCTGCAGAAACCGACTCATTAAGAGTAAATACTGGGGAGCAGAGAAGTGCCATGAAAAGACTTGCAGATGGGTGTCAAGAAAATATTGAAGCCATAAATGAAGTAAGCAGTGGTATTGAAAGTCTGTGTAAAGCGGTGAAGGATATGACAGTAGCCATACAAGAAGGTAATGCTAACAAATGGCATCATATTCAAATGGAGATTGCGTGTAGAATAATTTTTTTGGTTAAACGTATGTGCTGCGCTCGAACCCAGGCCCTGCGGAATGGTAGTGCGTACTCCTAACCACTAAACTACAGCGGCCGCCTCGGGTTTCGGTATGGTGTTAGAAAAATGGTTGAAATGCATAACCAGCATCACTCAAATGCCAAGACCCGCAGCCCCCGTTTTTGTATTGCTGCTGGAAGTAGTCCTGAGCTCTACCAACGCTCCAAATCAGCTGATTTAATAACCATATTGTAGTCACAAATCTAAAAACAAATTTTGGAATCATTTAGCTCAAATACTTAGAAAATACTTTTTTTCAAAAGCTAACACACACTTTATGCGGTTTTGTTATTTAAATATGCGTTCCATCTACGCAGCACTAACACCTGGAATGCAAAAGTTTTGTTGAAAATTTTGTTTGGATTAATCAGCTCATCTGCCGTCATATTAAATTTAATTCAAAGTGGACACAAACGCCTTTCTAAAATTATGAGCAGTCGTTTTATAACTTTAGCTACCCTAATTCGCCCCATTGCAATGTAGCTATCTTTTTCCACTCCTTTCTGAAACCCACCTGCAGCTAGGAATCTCAAAGTAGCTGCCAATTGTGGTTGGATTGGAAGGGATTTGCCTTTTATGTGAGGGTCAACAACGTTCAACACCATTATAAAGGCATCTGAAGTATTTTTTATACAATATGTTGAATAATTTAATCTTTTGCACTTTTTTTACTTTTTTACGATTTATTGAGTGAGACGATTTTTGTGTTATGGTTAGGCTTGGGTTAGGTGCATTTTTTATACTCTTAAAACTGTTTTAGCAAATCATAAAGCACCTTACGTAATCACGTATATGTACATTATTTACACTCAAGGTGCCTAATACTTTTAAGGCGCAGCGAACCACGTCGTATGTTTGCTACTACTCGTATATAGATAGAGAGGAAAATATTGCATGCACCTTAAATTTAAATATCTCGACTGTGGTATCACCTATTGCGCCCATTTTTGGTAGATTTATTTCTCTTTATATCTTAAATCAGTGTACGAAAATAAATTATATTGTATGTTACTATTTCGTTTCAATTATTACTTCAACAGTTCGGTACAAACCAGAACAAAACGGCTGAGTCCACTTTGCAAGTTTCAAGGTAAAGTGCTTAACTTGCATATTTGAAATTACATTAAAAGTGAAATCTGAATTGATGGAAGCATTTTCGAATATTGGAGTGAACATGTTGTTAAACTACATCATCATCATCTGCACAAAACAATATATGATGTCATAGTCGATGAGCAAATGGGAATTGTTTTGTACGGTTTATTTTTGTACCCTGTCTGCAATACATGTACCTGATCGGACCATAAATACGATTTTTTCGAATATATCGGTCCCTGGTCCACGTACTGAAAAAAGTATCGTATATGTTAAGCCAGGCAATAAGCTTTCTACGTATCAAATTTCAAGCAAACCGGACCATAAATACGATTTTCTCGAATAGATCGGTACCTGGTCCACCTATTCGAAAAAAATCCTTAAATACGATTTTTCCGAATAGATCAGTCCCTAGCCCACCTACCGGAAAGTTAAGTTAATCCAGCCAATAAGCCAAATTTCAGGCGAATCGGACCATAAATACGATTTCTCCTATTCAAAACCCAGATCATAAAGTATCTGTGTGCAAAATTCCATTTTCAAACCGGTGGCAACCCTCTTCGAAATTATATATCTTTAACGTTTCTTCGTTTGACACCTGTATTGTAATATTTATTGAACTTGTTAATCCAGTTTAATTTTATTTTATTTGACTCAAATTAGTTTAATTTAATTTATTTTAATTTAATTAAACTTTTTTAATAGGTGGCAACTCTTTCAAAAAATATCCTTTTTTAACCAAGGTCATAAACTATGTGTGTGCAAAATTTCATGCAAACCCGTATAGTCGTTTCCGCGTGATTGAGGCACAAACATCTAAACTCACAAACCCACAAACATACAAACTTTCACATTTATAATATTATCAGGATTAGTAGGATTGTATAAATTGAGATCCGAGTGGAGTCATGTCATCGGACTATTAGTTTCTATTTAAATTCATTGGTATGCTCTCATAATTTTTCTCATATTTTTAATCCATGTCATAACCTACACATATTTGGGCAAAATTTCATACAAATCCTTAATTTTTCAAACAGGTGGCAACCCGTTTCAAAAATATTTTCGAAATTAAGCTCTCTAAAACATTTTTTGGCACCTGTATTGAAATATTTGATTGAAATTATTAATTTAAATTAATTTAATTTAACTTATTTCGCAGGTGGGAACTCTTTTAATAAGTTACCTATTTTTCAGCACAGGTCATAAGCTATCTGTGTGCGAAATTTCGTGCAAATCTGTTCAGTTTTTTTCGCGTGATTGAGGCACAAATATCTAAACTCACAAACCCACAAACATACAAACTTTCACTTATAATAATAGTAGGATTATTATTTTAAAGCAAAGAGAATATACAAGAAAATTAAACTCTTCGAGAACACATCTGAAAGTCTTCAACCCCAGTGTGAGTTAATATACAGTGCGGTGCAAAAAAAAAGGCAACAAGGTACGCTCGCTAGAATGACACAACGAAACTGTATCGCAAGCAATAATTGTTGCTTTTGTTTTGCACACCACTGTATGTAATTATTACTATAATTTTTGTATAAACTACATTGCAAATACATATTATTTACAGATGGGAAACCAAATGCAATGTGCCCAGGATGTTCGAAGAAACTAGGACAAATCCAAGGTAATATAGTAAAAAACTTCATCTTGTGAACGATAACTTGGATTTCTTTTCAGAGGGTTTCGAAAATTAGAAACCTTTGTATGTGACAAAAAATCGCAGCAAATTAGGTGAGTCCTAGGTACTTTAAACTTGCACTTTTTCACTAGATCTCAATGGGCTGCGTACTGAAAATCTTTCTTAAAACCTATCAAAATATTAAGAATTTTAATGAAAATTTGTTTTCATTAAGTTTGAAAAAAGGATATAAAAATTTATTTGCCTTAACACAACGAATGTTTATCGCGCGAAATCATTGTTGCGTTGTTTTATTTATTTTATTATAAGAAATATGTAAAAATGTATTTACTTAGACATAACGAATTTATAACGAGAGAAATCGTTGCTGCGTTTTTTTTTTGCATAGGAGGCTTAAACTTGTTTATAACTTAAGTTTGCTGCAATTTTGTGCAGAGCTTGTTTTCAGTTTCTCCAACTGAGCGACTTAATCCAGGTAAGTTAAGCCAAGAATAAGCTGATTAAAAAGTATGCTAACTTTTGGCTTAGGTTAGCCTAGATGGTGAAAATGAATAAGTCCAAAAAATGGCTAAACTAAGTTAAGTTGAGTTGGAGAAACCAGCCCTAAAGCTCTTGGGGCGACCGTAAATAATATCCGATCGGAAAACAGTTTAACACGGTTCAATGTGATCATGTTACGCAACTTTTCCGCACTAATGCGTAGTTTACTACTTTTCTATACCCTTGCAGCGGATTTTTAAGCTAAAAATGCTGTTTTTATGAATTCAAAACAATGTCCCGTAGTCACAGTTAAGAAAGTGGACTGTAAAGTTAGTAGCAGTTTTTTGACATAATTTTCAATGGGATGTCTGTCAAAAATGGCTGTAACTAACTTAAAAGCGGACTTTATCTCGACTATGACTACAGACCTATGATTTTTATATACCTTGTTAAACTATCAACATCGCAAAAAAAATGTAGGTAAAAAGGTTTTTTCTTAACAGCGGTCACACCTCGGCAGGCAATGGCAAACCTCCGAGGGTACTTCTGCCATGAAAAAGCTCCTCACAAAAATACAATCGCCGTTCGGAGTCGGCGTAAAACTGTAGGTCCCTCCCCTTTGTGTGACAACATCAAGGCGCACGCCACAAATCGGAGGAGAAGCTCGGCCAAACACTATCAAATGTGTAAGCGCCAATCTATTATTATTATTATTATCTATTATTATTATTATTATTATTATTATTATTATTATTATTATTATTGTTATTATTATTATTATTATTATTATTATTATTATTATTATTAAACTATATAGAAATACATTTACCACAAATCGTTTTTATTCTTACCTTGCAAAAGTTTTGTAATTAAAGCGCCATAATAAGTTTTGGCATGTTGGCATGGAGAAAATACATGGAAAGACCCGATTTTTTTTAATTCAGAAAATTTTACATACATACATATTTCAAAAACGGTGATACTTTTACCTGAAAACTTTTTGCTTATCGGGGAGCTCACCCCCCACCTACTTTCTTCTAAAGTTTGTAGTGGTACTTCTTGGACACCCTTCACATACATACGTGTATATATCGAGCCCTAACCGCCAAAAAAACGTAAGCGACATTTTTTCAAAATTTTCCTTTTAATGCAAAAATGCATCTAGATGCTACATGTACAAATCGAGCCCTAACCGCCAAAAAAAGGTAAGGGACATTTTTTTCGAAAATTTATTTTTGATGCAGAAATGCATCAGATGCACTAGGAACATTTCTGCATCAAAAAGAAAATTTAAAAAAAAATGTCGCTTACGTTATTTTGGCGGTTAGGGCCCGATATGCACATTGAATGCATCCAAAACCAGGTTTACAGTAAAAATCAACAGCAAAGTAAATCGAAAACTAAAGTAATTACATTTAAAAAAATTTCTTTAAAATCAATATTTGACGTCTTTCTGTCTTTTGTTAAGTGTGCTTCTCATCATACATGCAGTATACATTTTCAGATTGATTTTTTTGCAAATATAGTATACGTATGCAGTAAACGTTTTTGATTTCAACAAAATTGGGCGGCAAATAGAGATCTTAAAATCGGAAAATAAATACGGTTTTTCTGAATAAGTCGACTCTAGTGCCATCTAGCAGATCCATTTTTTTGTAAAAGTATTTCTCATCTCCTTTTTAATTTCAGTAAAATCTGATGGTAAATACAGATTTTATGAATATAGCGATTCTAGCGCTACCTAGCGGATCCATTTTTCGTAAAAGTATTTCTCATCATACCTGCAGTATACGTTTTTAATTTCATCAAAATCGGATCAAAAATACAGAATTTCGGAATATCTCGACTCATGCACCACCTAGCGCTTTAAAATATATTACTCGTTCTCGAAATTACCGCCCCTATTCCTGATATAAATTCTCATTATATTCTTTAAATTACGTTTTTCATGTATTTTTTTTTTAAGTTTTGGACATCATGTCATTTAACCTTACGTACATATATAGGACGACTTTCCCGGTAACGCTGTATATGCATGTACAATGTACTTCTATATACATATGAGCAAGCGATTTTCCAAGTTCTTACGTGTATATATACACATATCAACTTACCAACTTACAAAAGAAGTGACTGAAAACGCTAAATTAAAACAGCACAGAAATAAAGAAGAGAATTTACACTTCTTAAGCACGAACATAAAATGCGAATGATTCGCTAATGTAAATATTTATTTGTCTCCATATGCAGCACAAATCCTAGAAGAAAGCTCATGCGTTTCTAACTGTAACAATAGCAAAAATGGCAGGAAACTACATATTTCCATTACATTTTTCTGCCAGAGTTCTCAAAAACCAACCAGATGTTGTTCGGCAGTGTGTAACTAAATACTCCTAAACAATTTTGCGTGTTCGCCAATAAGCTCTGCTTTTTTTGTTGTTAGGAAAGGAATAGAAGGTGTATGCATTCTGTTTTTGCTATTGTGTGTTTAACATCAAACAGAATTCTTGGAACTAATTTCATAAAAAGCTCCGACGACAGCTGCTAAGCGCAACTTGATCCGAGGGAAGAAGACTTCTGCTATCCTTCTGAGGAATACAGAGTGAAACACTAAAGCTCTTCAAAGTCCGTGTGATTGGGCATTATCGATGTGGCTACAGTCCTATCAAATGTATTCCTCATTGAACAGATTCTCACAGCGTGTCAAACGCTGGAAAAAACCTTAGTCAAATATATGGTAGGTCCACCTTTCCGACGACGTTGGCGTAAATATATGACATTGGCCCCATCAGTTTCACCACGAGTGTTCTCAGAGCAGCATTCTCCAGGCTAGAGAAGGATGTAAAAAAGGTTGGTTGAGCTGTGAACGACCTTTGGGTCTTTAAGCTTTTTTAATTAAAACATATGGCGCAGTTCACTTAAGAGTCCTAAGTTAAGACCTACAGGCGATCAGTATTGAAAAAGATTGGATAAGAATGCAACGATGCCATTGGCCTTGCATACTTGTTGCATATGAATGACTGCAGTGAAAAGATCATTCGACTTTCAGGGGTCGGCAGCGAAAGCAAGGGCACTCACGAGCACACTGGAAGGAACTTTATACGAAGAATCTGTTTTCGCTTGATGTGAATAATTAGCGGAATTTCGGAAATGGGAGGGTGTTGAATAAGAGGAGGGACTATTGTTTTCTAAAGAAAAACAATTGTTCCTACAGTACGAAAGGATTTAAACGTTTATGTGACAGAGTTCATTTCTCGTACTGAATTTTTAACATGGTGCTTTAATCTTGGGTTGTATATCATGTATCTGACCTCTTTTTCTCCGGGTTGAATATAAAACCGACAGCTCTCAAGCTGATAGAGAACATTTTTATAAGAAACCATGACGTGGACTTAACAATATTTTCACAAAATACAGTTGATGTTTTGTAGGTTCGCTTGGAAATACTTAAGTATGTGCGTACGACCATACATGTCTCCGTACAAATTATTTATTTAACTGTCATAAATACGAATTGTGATTACTTTTTTAGAGTAAAATGCAGACGGTGCTACTTTCTTAAAAAGATAATAACTGCGCCAAAGGCATACTTCTGTTCAAGGAAATTTATTATTTTGTGGGGAATCGCCGAGTTGTATGTACTTACACATGTACTTTATCATATCTGGTATTTCCCCCCTCAGGCAGACTTTCCCCGCATTCACAAGTTTCACATTCCACTTGCACTTTCCATTCAGCCGCCAGCAAATGTGCTGCTTTGTCATTTCTATGCCATACTGTAAGCTGTTGCACAGCTCAATTTCAATTCCAGCTCAACTGTATTTATACTTTATAATACAAATGCACAAATGCAGCTGAGAAGTAAATTAACGCTATTCACCCCCGCCACCTGAGCTGCCACAACATTCAGCATTCCATGCCGCTGATTGTGACAAGCTTCTACCTGCACATGCGTGGCACTTTACTGGAAATTGGCTTGACGCACTCTTGGCCAAGTTGAAATGGCTTGGTTTAGCGTTGTAAACATTTTACTACGCTTGAGTGCATATTTTTCGGAACGCCAACGGCAGCTCTGAGTTCCTTATTTGTTTTTAGTGTACTTTTTAAGATTTTTTTCGTTGTCAGGATATCGCATTACTGTTGCTGCAAGTATGTTCTATGTTGTAAACACTACAAGTAAGTTTGTTGCGGCGTTAAATGTAGAATTCGTTGTCGGTTGAATACTTTATTTGGCTGGATTCCATACACTGCGGGGTACATATTTGTTCGACTCTATTTTGTAGCAGTATTATTTATTTCTATGGTTGGTTAGTTTGCTGGCAAGTTAGTTTCTAAGTTTCTACTCGCTGAGTGTCTGAGCATCAGAGGATTCCAGCTTCTTTCGTCTGTTTGACTAGAGAGGCGCGCATCGAATGTGCACTCGACGCACTTCTGCGCGCTGGTTACTCACACCAAGTCACCACCTCACCTAGTTCCAGTTTCAGATGTACATACATACATATTTTGTGGGAGGCTGAATTCTCCACATGAATAGAGTCCCTTCCACTTGCAATTGTTGTTTGCGTTTTCGAGGTTTCGCAGCAATTGCATTTTTGGGTGCTCTGCGGTGTAGCATAACATTATTTATTTTATGTGGCAAGTAGTTAAGTGGAAATTCAAATTAGTTCAGGAAAGCCAACTCTTATAATGTGAAGTAATTTCGTAATTTTATTCAGGAATTGTTCAGTCAATCAGTTTGATATATGACATTTAAATTGTCAATTCAGAAAACGCGATGGCTCATATCGATCAAACAAACAACCATTTTAGTTTTGATTCTCTGACGCAACTCATTTCTTGTAGATGGTAGTTTTTCGGCGCTTAAAGAAAATTTCATTTACGTTGCATTACTGCCTTGCATGCATAACTACACATACATACTTAAATATATATATATAGTTACTGTAGCCTCATTATTTATTAAAATGTATGTATAGCAAACAATTTTGTTGAGACTTTGTCAACTTCGATGTCCTGACAAAATGCAATTATTTTGAAATGATCGATAGTTTGATATTGTTATTATTGTTAGCACGGCAATTTGCAAGCTATCGTGTTTATATCAAACTAAATTTCTTCTTATTATTACATACACTTGTATGTTCATACTTAATGTATTTCGCTAAATATGTATGTAGGTAAATTTTCAAAAAACTTATCATACAACATTATTGTTATTGCTTTAAATGTATCCATAAAACAGTAGAGAATAAGCAATTTGTTTGTTCAATATTGAAGAAACTAAATATGTATTGATACTTAGAGACATATAGTGCTTATCATAACTATAACCAGAACGTACACCTTGTTTATACCTACACATAAAGCGCTTTGACTCATTTCGCAGTGATTCCAAACGTATGTATGCATAAACTATTGCTGGTATTCAGTAATCCAGTCTCATCTCAAGTCACAAAATTTGAGTCTTTCAATTTGTGACTATTTTTGTGACTTGAGACAATTCCAGTTTTGACAATAATACATTTTTATTTTCACTTTTATTAAAAGAAAAATACTGACACAAATAAAATATTTCACACAAACAACAAAAAATAAAAGTAATCTTAAAGCTACTGCTCTAATACATACTACTAACAAAATTGATTTAACCATATTCTAAAACAAAATTAAGGCGTCTTGATTTTTTGCGGCAAAGTCATTAATCACTTCTTCAGTGTCCAGATCAAGTCTGCGGTAAACATTAAGCCTTTCAGTCTTTCTTCTCCGGTCGAGTTCCGCAAGCAGGTTTTCAGACGTTTCAAGTTGAAAAAGAACGTTCTGCAGTATACGTAGTGACAGGCAATGTTGCAAAAATTCTTAATAAATAAAAAATGTTTGGGAAAAGTTGACTTTGACACTCATTTAGAACTCCAGTGCAGTTGTTGGGCGACT
>JAPVRG010303725.1:7382-18859 GCA_029783565.1 Rhagoletis cerasi
GCTATGTGTCACACCCAAAGGACAAGGCCTTTCATGTGACACCTCATTTTTAAAAATCGAACGAACGATACAGATTTTATGACTTGGTGTTAAATATTTAACGCAACATTCTCCGGACTCGAGTAAGAAGTTTCACTTCAAAAAAAAGAAGTTTGTATTAAGGTGTACGATTCCTATACTTCTTTTTGTACTTCCTCCTCAAATTGTTATCCATCTACATTCTTTCTGGGTTTAAAAGCTCAACAAAGCCCACCGATAGTAATTCCCATATTTTAACTTGAAATAGCTTCATTGAATAGGTAGCAGCAGCAGCGTTGCAATTTTGATTTTTTTCATTCGAAGTGGTCCATGAACCGTAATTTTTTTACATTTTACTCTGCAATAACAAGATTTGTTTAAATTTTTTGACACTTTAGAGTGAAAAGTCAAGAACAAAATACACGCAGCTTGTTGTTTTTGCTCTAATGCTGCTACCTGTTTAATGTGCCTTGCATTCACTGCTGCCTCGCGTTGGCTTGCATTTGCTCAGCTGTATGTTTGTATCATTGATTTGTTAGTTTGAGGTTGAAATATTTTTTGCAATTCTCGGAAGGATGTTGTTGTAATTCGTAATAACGTTGTTGTCGTTTGGCTCAGTAGCTCAAATTCGTTGAGCACCCCTGATCCATACGATAACTTAAAAAGTGTGGTTATTGATATTTTTAAAAGTTATTTATCAATATCATTACTCATTGATTTACTAGCATAGTTATCGATTAGATTAACTACATATATGCAAATAAATATTTGGCACTCACACTTTTGCTAATTGTTTGGCCGATCTTCTCGTCCGAGGGGCCACCGCTGTTAAGAAGACCTTTTTTGTATTTCTTCTATTAGATTATCGATATATTGATGAATGTAATTTTCGATATTTTTTAATTAATGGATGGATTCTCAGTCGTTCACATTTTCCTATCAAGAGTATAAATTTTGTCGATATTTTTTCGATATCTTTATATTTATCGATAACCTTTTTCGATAACACATACCCGTTTTTGTGTTCATTTTCTTATTCCTATCAAACATTATCTACCTTTTTTGTATTTCTTCTATTGGATTATCGATATATTGATGAATGTAATTTTCGATATTTTTTAATTAATGGATGGATTCTCAGTCGTTCACATTTTCCTATCAAGAGTATAAATTTTGTCGATATTTTTTCGATATCTTTATATTTATCGATAACCTTTTTCGATAACACATACCTGTTTTTGTATTCATTTTCTCATTCCTATCAAACATTATCTATCTGTTATTCTTTAGTTGCATAATAGGTGAACCGATAACTTTATCGATACCAAAATCTTATAAATTTTACTTTCCTTAATAATATGTAACCGCCGATAATCGGGTGTGCTTTACTCAACGCTTTTACTTACGCTTTTACCTTTCTTTCAAAATACAAAAAACATAAAGACAGTCTTTCATTAACATTCGTATATGTATTCTATGTAATATAATGCATTTTTTTTACATAATTTTTGATTTTAACTAACATTCATATACATATGTATTGTATGTACATATATAATGCATTTTTATTAATTTATTTAATTTATTTTTGAAAAATCATTTTTTTAAAACATTTAAATTACAAAAGTACGTAACTCGTTATATATTTACATAGGCTGTATTCCAAAACGTCAAAATACAAAGCATCAGTCTCTATATTTCTAAATAGCACTAGATTAATAAGTCTAACTTGCGCAACCTAGTTGAAAAGTAGCATCTAACCGTGGCTGCGCACATTTGGCATTACAATCCACTGCAGTTTAGAAATAAAAGAGACTGATGCTTTGTATTTTGACGTTTGGGAATGCACCCATACTTTATCCAAAGTAAGGTCTTCCTTGTGGTTCATTTGAACTCGTATACTTTCGCAGTACGCGAATTGGTGCTGGTTTCATGTTTAAGATTTTTTGATCCTACGGTGCTCAATTGTAAGCCTCTGTATGATGGTAGAAATGCTAGCTGTCAATTCAACCAAGTTAAGCTTAATTTAAAAGGCAGTGAGTGAGTGCGACTGTGTGAAATATATATTCAAACCAGGGACCGAAAATAATAATTTTAAAATTTTCAATAAAAAAAAATCAAAAGCTTCCAAATATCGTAGAACCGTTTCGAGTATATATCGAGCTATAACCGCCAAAATAACGTAAGCGACATTTTTTTCAAAATTTTCTTTTTGATGCAGAAATGCATTTAGATGCTCTATGTTGAATAAAGTGCATTACCACCAACACATACTCAATTTTTGTTACAAAACTAATACATTGTCATTTTTGACTTTTCTCTTTTTGGCGGACACTGCTCTAGAAAGGAGCATTTCTGCATCAAAAAGAAAATTTTGAAAGAAATGTCGCTTACTAGGGCTCTTAAAATGATTCGAATAATTCGACTATTCGAATGTTCGAACGGCAATTGTTTGTACGATTGCTAATCGAATGTTACTATTTGAATAGTTGATTCTCTTCGATTATTCCAATAGTCGCAAAGCTATGATTATTCGAATTCGTTCTTAAAATCGAATATTCGATCGTTAGTTGTCAAAAATAAAATATTATTTATAAATTTTGTGTTGTTGCTGTTTATTTATGTTGTTGCTGAATAATTACAATATTTTCTCAAAACAAACTTATATTTATTTAAATGTGTATATATTTATAAATACATACATACACACATTTCAACATTTGAGTAATCGAGCAGTAGTTATTATTCAAATAATTGACAACGAGCAGGTTATTCGAATAACCACTCACTGTCGATTTTCACTATTCGACTAGCATCACATTCGAATAATTCGAATATTCGATTAATCGAATATCAAGAGCTCTATCGCTTACGTTATTTTAGCGGTTAAAGCTCGATATATGTGCATGTTTTTTCATGTCCTGTATGAATATAATATGAATATGCCTGAGCGATGTATATAAAAATTATAATTAATAATTACATTTTTAATTTTTATTAATCGGTCAGAATATATAATCATATATCGAGTTATATTTTTTTAACAAAAATAAAACTAATTTTTCGAGCGTTATTTTTTCTCTCTGAAATAATGATTATTTTGTAAGTTTTATTTTTTTGATCTGTAAAGCACTATTAGAAAAGCCGATCCGCCGAAGAAAATAAAACTCAAATATTAATTTTTATTTCTAGGAGATAAAATAACGTTCCAGAAATATTCAAAAAATAAACTCACAAAATAATCATTATTTTTGATGAAAGAAAATAAAACTCGAAGGACCATCTTCACGCGTACACCAAGGGCAAATTATTTGGGGGACAAACTCACTACTTCTTTCCAACTTTTAAATAAAAGTGGGGTAGCAATATCAAAAAAAAACTTTATTGCAATAGAGTTAGCGGGTTGTAGCAAAAAGACGTTTATTCGGTTCGATAATCGCCAAATTGTGTTCTGTTTTATGTTATGTTGTAGTTTATGTGTGTGTGTGCGTGTGTGTGTGTGGGTACAATTCATATGTACATGTGTATGTGTATGTGTTTGTGTGTATATATACATATATACGCCTGCTGCCATGCGCCACCTTCGAACCAATTTTTGACAGGGACCGAAAATAACAGTTATTTTTTTCAAGAGTTAAACTTGGCCAGATATTTTTTAAGTCCTCTTTCATTTGATACCAAATTTGTTTAGTTTGGATAAGCGGTTTGTTTACTATCCGGAAAGGACTTTTATTTCAGATTTAAAAAATAGCTGGCCAACTCTTGAAAAAAATAACTGTTATTTTCGGTCCCTGATTTTTGCATATTGTGAAGAAATATTTCTCTATATGTAGTTCCATTTGGAAATCTAGTTCTAGCTGACTAGTTAGAGCTTTTAAAAGAGTCATACACGTTTTAATTAGCTTCGAATTTATTGTAAAAGACACCAGGGCCTTAATGGTCGCCTGGTTGTCCGAGCAAATCGCGACACGCTTGCCTTGACGTAAACCACTAGGTTTTAAAAGAGGACAGCCTTCAGCTAACGCAAATACTTCTGCCTGGACTGCATTTGCAAAATCGAGCAGATGGATTGACCTTCTCAATCCCAGGTATTCATAGAAAACGCTTGCTCCAACTCCGCGTTCCATTTGAAACCATCGGTGTATAGATGATGTATCTAGGCAGGGACATCAAGTTCCTCGTCCCAGTCGGCTATCGACGGGATAATGACCGCCAAAAGGCTGTGGAATTCTATCTCAGGCCGTATGTAATCGGTAGCCAGTCATATATTGGGCGGCAAACGAAAAATTATACTGTTCTCTGAATGTTACAGCAGGTACTGATGCGGTATGTATTACGTAAAGGTCTATTAGAAATAGGTATGTAATTACATTTAGAACGTCAGTGAGGCAAGTTCTCTGTACCCCTGTAGTCTCCATGCATGCGACCTCCTGATCCCTGTCTGGTTTTGCACGATTATACTTATTCCGTAAGGCTGCCCACCATACCAGGGAACCGTAAGATCGGACATACCACTGCTGTGTACATCCAGAATACAACTTTTGAAGCAAGACGCCATAAGACAACTAGAAGAAAATTACTATCTTTTTAAATTAATTCCTGTATTTGCATAAATCTGTTTTAACAACGTTCTATGTTCACACTTCCGTGCTCACACATGCGAAATTTTTGCTAATTTTTCCCCGTTTTTAGTGCTGCGCTAGCAAATAATGTGTTTCGCTCACTTACCAAAACAGCTTTAAATTCGCCCGACTTATTTTATTAGTTTTCTTTGCTGAATTTTTGGTGTTTGTAATTTTTCATTTGCATTTGACTCTACAGCATTGGCACAAATTTAAATTTTATTCAATTGTAAGGAGGAAAGTGAGGAGAAAAATCCCGTTGCAGCTGTGGCTTGGAGCAGCATATTTGTGGCCCCATTCGCACGGGGAGCGAAGAACGCAGTGCTGTGCACATTGTGGCGTGGACTGGTGCGATAACAAAGGAAAGCCACAGCGGCGTGGTAGTCTCGCCTGAGTAGACGCAGCACGAACATTACTGCAATGCAGTCAACCAGGCACACACACACACCACATGGACACACAAGTACGCATACAAACTTTGCATATGAGTATGTACTTATTTGCCACAGTTGCCAAGTGTAATTCTGTTGAGCGCCGAGGAATGAGTAAAATAATGACGGTGCTAGTGATGGTAATGGTAAAGAGTACGCCGGGTGAGTGAAGCGCATTGGTGTGGCTTAAACATGCAAAGCCGCAATAACGAGGCGAATAGCAAAAAAATAAGAGCAGAAAACAGCACAAAAGTGCAAAAGTGCAAAAGAAAAAGGTTTGCACACTCGAGAGACGAGCGCACCACATGCAGAGGCAAACGCGTCCGCAGGCATGGACGAATAAGGACGGCAACAGCCACGCAATGGTAAATATTTATGAATGTATGGCTGCGGTTTACGCGCCAAATACGAATTAATAACGCGCCGAGACTGCAAGCCGCTTCCCCCGGCCCCAAACTGGCGCGCAATACAAAATTGTTACTACATACTATTTATAGTTCGACAAAGAGTGGCAGCGCGTGAGCTCACAGCAAGTGCGTATGCAACTTTTCTTTTTCACAATAGAATTTGGCGCCGCGAATATGCGTGAGGCTGTGCTGGCGCAAGTATTTATGTGTGCGCTTTAAAAAAGGCGCCGCGGCGCAGGTGTATGCGTACCCTGTTTTTGCGCTCATATGCATAATTTTTGCGCGTCACCTTGCATCTAGCACACCCCTGCAGCTCTTTATGCGCCAATCTTTTCCTCTTTGCCAAAGTACATGCGGCGCGGGATGCAACTACCGACGCGCCGCACAAAAACTTTATACGCTTACATTAGCACAACACTCGCAATAGCAGGAAAAGGACCGGGAGGTCGCTAGATCTGTACGCTTTCCGCCATTAGCCGTTGTGTACCAACGACCGTGTTCATATTTATAATTTTTCGTTTCTCGTTTTTTTTTTGTTTTGCATAATTCAAGCGCGCGCGCGGCGCCATTAGCAACAGCATTCATCTGCGCTGACGAAAATGCGGAGTAAAGTGTAGTTACAGACGCGTGCGCGTTATCGTCGCCAAATCACCGACTAACCGTTGAACGCGCGAACTAACGAACGTGCAAATTGTGCTGTCAAGCAGCGCTAGGCGGCAAAATACTGACATTGATGATAAGCGCGCATTTTGTTTTTATTTGCGTGGGCCAACCAACATGCGAGAAAGAAGGGTTGTTGCCTCCATTACGCGGCAATTGAAAATGAGGCGTTGTTGTCTGCTAGCGTTGATTGCGTGGTCGGTCGCTGACGTGTGTCTGTCGCGTGTGCGCCGCGTGTTATCTTCCATGTCCTCATTCATATGTACATGTATATATTGTGCAGGTTAGCACATTCGAGCCTTTGCTGTTGCAGTTGTGATCGTTATTATTGCTGTGGTAATTCAAACGCATCATAATTGCCAACAACAAAATTGACAACTATCACAACAACAAATGCCACTACGACTTGAAGCGCAATCAACAACATGGGGTGGGCTGGCATAATAACTTTGACTATACGCGCAATTGCACAGACATGTAATAACCAACCAAGCAAATACGGTATACATATACACAACACTCATACGCCCTGTTGTCCGTACTTAGCTGGCAAACACAACATAACGCATCATTTGCGCTCTTATCAAACGTGTCGTTGTCATTTGCATTGTCGTCAGTTGATGGTAGTGTTAATATCTTTGTAATTGTTGTTGCTCGCTAATAAGTAAATAATGGCACGTTATTATTGCAAAGGCTGGAAGCGTTTGAGTATTCAATTGAAGGTTTATTCTACGAAATTTGAAATGAGTGCATTTTCTTAGAAGACAACTTTTACATGGCTATATTCCGCAGCCTACGAGCATAGAACTGCGAGCTTTGCTGTAACTGGAGTTCGCAGATTCTGCAACAAACCATTTAAAAATATTTTCATTCAAAAAATGTCTGCCTTCGGCGCTGGGACGTAAATGTCTGAAAAAAGTTCTCTATATCAGAAAGGAGTACCCGAGGGATTCAGTAGAAATTAACAGCCACGACACTAGCAATTTAACCCCATGAAAGGCGGGAGCTTTGCTGGAAAGTTAAATACTTTTTCATTTCTCCTGCCATAAACCAAATTCTCGAAGTCTCCAGCAGATTCCAATACGGCAAGGGGCAAGTTTTCAGTGACCGATTTCCTTCATAGGTGCATCAAAAAGTTTTGCGCAAGGGACTTAAATTGCGATTCGGACTGAGTTTGAGATCGATACATGATTCGGACTGAGTATTCAAATAGTACTGAGATAGGCATTGTGGCTCAGACAAGAGCTGGGACTTTAGTAGGTTAGGTCAGGCGGCGAGCTCTAGTTAAACGAGTTCACCCGAAGACCGTGAGGATTTGCTCAGATCTGTCCCTATATGGCTTAACAAGTGAATGATGTTCTAACGACCCTCAAGTGAACATTTTCCTAAGCCCTTTTATGTTCTCAAAGAAGTGGTCTCTCAGAAATTTAAAGCGCCCTACAGCTTCTACAGATATCATTATGTGGCTCCACGAACCTGGCGCATATAATTCCCGATGATCCAGTGTGCCCTTGGCAATCCGGTGAGAATCCGAACGTCCGGGCTTAAAAGCCTTATCAAACTCCGTGTTCATCGTTCATCGAATAGTGACCAGAGTGAATTATTAGTCCGATTCAAGTTGGGAGCTGCTTTAGCCAACTCCTTAACTCGTGAAAACAGCGATCGCAAAGGAGGCTGCTTGCTTTGAACCGCTTTCCCTTATCCTATCTCAGACTCCTTTCTGGCAGCTGCCTGCTTCCTCATTTTCCAAAACACCACTGTGTCCTGGGACTCGGTAGAGATTAACTATATACTCTCGAAGATATTGTTACTATTTTCCGTACCTCGAACGCATTAAGAGTTAGTCGTTACTGTACCAAGGGAATTGTTAGGAGTTTGACTGCCCAAAGCTAAGGCGAGTTTTATTTACATAAAGTATCTCAGCTTGGAAAGCGCTACAGTGAACTAGAACTCTATTGGCTTTTCTCAAGTTCTGAGAGACGAAGCCAGGTCCTGTTCCAATGTGACGTTAATAAGAAGTATTTATTCTGAAAACTGGTCCTGAGAAATGAGCTAGTATAGACACTGAATGGACTGATTTAGGACTAAGACTAAGTTTAAGATCGGGACTAGGATTGTGGGTAGATTATGATAAGGCTTTAACATGTACCTAAGACTGGCACCGGGACAGAAATTGCGACTGGAAATAGGATGCGGGTTGAGATTGTCGATTACAGTATAGGGTCAAGAGCTTTGACTTGGACTATAATTGAAAATACGTAGTCTCAAAACTGATACTGGGAAAGTAGTTGAAACTGACACTAAGACAGAAACGGTAAGTGAGACCCTGAGTGTGAACTATATAAGACTTAGGTCTGGAGTTGAACTAGAATGTCTGTTAGAACGACGACTATAAAAAGATAAGAATGAGGCTGGTTTTGGACTGAAAGTGAGACTGCGAGTAGGATTAGGATTAGGGTTGGATTGAGGTTGGGACTGGAACTAGTATTGGGACCAGGCTGAGATTTTAACTAAGACAGGGATAGGGACTAGGACAAGGAATTCAACTCAGACTAATACTGGCACTGTAATGGAAACTTTAGATCACTCTTAATTTACATTTACATCAGCGCTGTAAGGGCAACTTCAGCGGCTTCATCTGAAATTTTGGGCCTCGACTTTAATTGACAGTAATCTCGACATTATTTAACCAACAATAAGTCTTACGCTCAAGGCCCGCAAAACAACAATAAAAATTGTGTTGTAAATAAATCAGCTCTGGTCGATTACCTTGCCGCTCACAGACGGAATAAAACTTGCCAATGGTGTGCAATAAATTAGGACGCGTATCAGCAATTCAATGTGAAGGTTTGCCTAAACATCTTTTAAGGATATATGGTTCTAAGGATGGCCTATGTTTATTCAGATCAGTGAGAAGGTTGCGTATGAGTTCTTCTATATATAATATAGGTGAGAATTTGACTCTTATTTTTGAGACTACCTTTCACTAGGTTAAATTTGATAGCTATTTAATAAGTGCTGTCACCTTCTGTAAAAGGCAGGGACCGAAAATAATCTTAAAATATCATGATTTTTATTTTTCGATCAAAAATTAAGCGTTATTGTTTAATTTTTATTTTTTCGATCATTTTTAACTGTTGTAACAGAGACTACTTTTTTATGACCGATTTAAATCTTTTATGATCGAAAAAATAAAAATTCAAAATAACGACTATTTTTTGATCGAAAAATAAAAATCGAACAAATAAAAATAAAATTTTAACGGTTAAATTATGATTTTTATTATAAAGTTCATAACCGTTACGGTCCCTGGTAAAAGTTCAAATAAAAAAAATTATGTCAATAACGATATCATCGGTTGTGTCGATAGAATTATCGCTAAATGTATCGATAACAAGGTAAGATTTTCGGTGAGTACATCAGTAGAATTATTGATAAAAACATCGATAAAATTATCGGTGAATACAACGATAAAAATTTTGGTAAAATTATCGATAATAATAAATAAATGACGGTGTTGATAGATGGATTAAAAAGCAACATCGATAAATTTATCAATAAAATTGTCGATAACAAATGACATTAGTGGCAGCGTCAAGGGATTCGAACTTTTCTCTGACTAGTGAAATGCATACAAATCGAGCCCTAACCGTAAGCGACAAAAAGTAAATTTTTCAGTAGACATGTTTTTTTATTAACAAAGCATTTAAACATAGTACAATTGAGCGCTTAATCCAAAATTGCTTTCGCCATAACTTTATAACGGTACTTCCTAGGGCTTGTGCGTAGGTGGTAAGTAATCGATTTCTATCAAACACAGGAAATCGAACATTGTGTCGCTTAGATACGCCCTTTTGGCGGTTATGGCTCGATATGTACATATGTATTTAGTATGTACATTAGGGTGGTCCAAAATAAGTAAAGGCGGAAATTTTTATGCTCTCACCACCTAGGGTTGTTCTATACCGAAAAAAATTATGCCCCTTTTTTATTTTAAAATAAAAATATATTTAGAGGTCGCTCACAGCGCTCAAAAATTCCCATGTATTTTGTATGGAGAAAAATATAAATGGCATAGAATCCATGAAAATTAAAAATTATCAATCTGAAAACTCTGTTTCTCTTAAAAAAACTTCAGAGTAAATGCCCAGAGAACTTTTTTTAATTTTAACTATTTTTGAGGGTCTCCGAAAAATCCCAAAAAAATCGAAAATACAAAAAGAAGCGTTAAAAAGTATTTCTTACTATTTTTTCCACATTCAAAAAATTTTTAAATAAACAATTGGGCATTATCCTCTGAAGTCTTTTGAAGAGAAGCAGGGTTTACAGATTGAAAAATTTTGATTTGCATGGTTTCTATGCCATTTCTACGAAAATTCTTTTTTTCCCCATACAAAATACTTGGGAAACTTTGAGCGCTTTGAGCGACCTCTAAATATATTTTTACTTTAAAATAAAAAAAACCGGGGTATACTTTTTTCGGTATAGAACAATATTAGAGGGTGAGAGCATTAAATTTCTGACTTTACTTTTCTACCATACTTTTTGACCACCCTAATATACATACATATGTACACAAATTTAGCGGCAAAAAAAGTTAAAACTTTAACTCTCCTTCCATGTGTAACCCTTTAGCTTTACAATCAACCTACTCCTCTCCAATCACTCAACTGTAATAGTTACTTATTTAGAAGTTATCTGCGAATAACTTGAAGTGCAAATAACTTTTTTGAAGTATGCAAATTGAACAACTCAAAATTGCATATATGGATGCCTTAAAACTTGCTAAAGCGTCATATTCATCTCAATAACTTGTGGCAAATAAAAAGCAGAAAACAACAAAAAATCACCACCCCATTTTCAACAAATCTACAAAGAAAAAACTACGCTGAATGCACACTCAATTTACGCACAGCAGAGTCGATCGATTGACTCAATATTTTGCAAAGCCTCGAAAAAAAGGAACTGATGAAAGTAAAATCTGCCATATCGAAAAACCAATGAACTGAGCTTATCAAAACTTCCGTCAATAGCGCTGCTACTACCCTGTAACCCCAACGCATATGTACATATGTATGAAGTACCTATCCGGCAGCAATGTTGCATATGTGAAAATGCGCCAAAATATGTGAACGAAACGAAAAATTTATTTCAATAACGCCAAAAGATTTACACATATGCATGTATGTATGAATGCCTGCGTTTGTATGTATTTATGTATGGACCCTGCAGGAAATTGAATTAATTTGAAAGTTATTTATAAACTGCTTTATTTTCAATGATAACTAATTGAAATTCTCACTATTTTACCTGCAACGAACTCATTTATTTAACATGGC
>JAPVRG010303771.1:9204-21455 GCA_029783565.1 Rhagoletis cerasi
TCACAAAAAACTTTAGAAAACCGTAGTAGAAAGCGTAGCAAATTTCTTAAGAACTGCGTACGGCCTCAAGAACATTTGACACAAGAAAATTTCTTAGCCATTTCTTGAACGTCATTTTATATGGATTTTTTGCTTTTCTTGAGAGCTGCTTATACCAGCTATGCCCACGTATATGTATGTTTCGTATATATGCAACGTATGTTTGTATTTGTGTATGTATGCAATGTATGTATGTATATGTATATGTATGTATAGTATACCAAACGCAACAATGAGAGTAATTGCAAGATCAAATACCATAGTAATTGAAACATGTTTTCATGAATGGTTTTTAAAATGTTGTTGCATGAAATCATTAACAACCCTTGTTTATTCTAAGAGGTAATTTAAATTTGTCAACCTAATATACTGAAAACATTACTCGCTTGCAATGAGCAAATCGTCCAGCAAACGTTTGCGGATCATTCCTGCCAGTTTTGTCTCACCCAGCTGCGTACTTTATGCTTTTGTTTCGTTTGCACTCACGTACAAAAGCAGAACAAAACCCAATGCAACTAGAGTTTTCTTTGTTTTGGGTTTCGGTTGTGTTTTGCTCTCTGTAGTGAGTGAAACGAAACAAAACAATACGATTCATTTCGTTTATTTGCGAACTCTGGTGTGAACGCAAACTAGTCCCACAGTTTTCGAGATATCCGACTGAAATTTGATTCACGGGTGTTTTTTTTGATACGACATCAATCATTTGTAGGAACCGGAAAATTCGGATCACTACATCATATAGCTCCCATATAACTGATTGTTCAGATATGAGGTTTTGCGTTATATATAACTCAATCATTTATGCAGCTAGCAACATGAATTTTTGCACCCTTTTCTCTTATTGTCAACAGCGAATTTACAGTGAAAATGATAAAGATCGGGTCACTATAACCTATAGCTCCCATTCAACTGATTGTTCAGATATGAGGTTTTACTTTAAAACTCCTTCATTTAGACAGCTAAAACCGAAAATTTTCTTGAGTTAATTATAAATTAATCATACGAGGCCTACTGGGAAAATCTTCAAGATCGGTGATCCATAAAGAATGTTCAGATATACATTTTTGCGATATAACTCCTCCATCTTTGTAATTCACAGTGTACATCAATTTAATGTAAGTAATCTGTAGCTCCTAAAGAAATGAAAGTTGAAGTTAAATTTTTTTATGTTCATGAAAGCTATAAAGCCTTCGGCATAGCCGAAGACCGCACTGCCCTTACTTGTTTCAATTGCTTTAAAATCATCAAATTTTAAAAGCCTTACTTCTTAATACATGGACATATTTTATGCTCAGTATTTTAAGTTTTGTATATATTTTTACTTAAGTTACATACAAATGTTTTTCTTGAAAATTTTAAATGAGTTTTTACTCTTCTGTTTTTTAAGTTCATATATACGGTCACCGGTTACATAAGCATCTCCACGGAGTGCTCTGCGACGGCTTTGCAGCTCGGACAGCGCCTTTCACACAGCCGTTTATCTGTCAGTCACCATGCAATATGTATTAATGTTGACTTGAATGTTCATTACAGACAAAAGCTGTCATCATACATATGTGTCTGAAGTTTAGTTTGACTTTTGCTCGCTGAGTTCGTATGTATGTACATATGTTTTTGCTGTTGATTCGAGTTGTATTCATAGCTGAATAGTTACTGGTGCTGGCAGCTGTAAAAGATTTAGTCGTACAGTACGACGCCGAAATTACAGTAGCTGGAGCAAGCAAAACGTACCAAACGTACGTAAGATGCTTTTTATCTGTATGAATTGATGTGTTCGTGTTCCGTAATGTTGGGCTTTATCTCTTCTACCGGCCAAGGCTATGTTATTGGGCCATAACAATTGACGCTGGCAATAATGAAATTACCGCAGTGCGTATACGCATCCCGATTAGTGTTTCAGTTAGTGTGTACGTGCGTATATTACGAACTACAACCAACAACAATGAGACTTGCAAACAACAACGTAGTGGACTGCATGCCTTGTTAGCCAAACCCCCTTCTGTTATTTGCCATATTAAAATTTAACCATTTACTTATTATGAAGTGCAACAATAGCCTCGGCTTTGAGCTGAGTGAAATCTGCTCGTGATGCTCTTCTAATTAGTACCGCTGCTTAACATGCCATTTTTGTGATTGGTGTATTACTTCCACGCTATTAATGCCAATAGCAGACACTCCACTCGCCTGCATGCCGAGCCAAATTAGGTTATAAACGAATTACATCACGCTGCGGCGGATAGCTCTAGGAGGTGTTATTTTTACGCAGATTTTGTTATTAGAACAAAAGTGGTTATAATTTTTTTGATTTCGTTATTTACATAGTTAAGTAAGAGAAAATTTATGGATGCTAATAAAGCAAACTAATGACATAAATGATCGTCGCACTGACTGTCCGCTTTACACTTTAAGCCCTTGAATGAGCTGGGTAAGATTTAATTCTTCTTGAAGACTTTACCTCTGCCTTCTTCTTTCAAGGTTTACTATATCGTTACCTTAATATAGAAAGGTCCTAACTCAAAAAAGCCCAAACTCAAATACAGTTTGAAAGTATAATAAAAATTAGAGTTCTCCAGTTCCTAATTTCGTCGAAAGGCTGATTTTTTTAAAGCACAATATTTAATCTAGTGCTGTAGTATTTGTTTTTCCTATACTATTAGATGGATTGTGGGTTATCTGACCGCTTTTGGATGAATCTGAATTCCAAATGAATATGTGTTAGGGCCTTTCTATATTAAGGTAACGATATGTATGTAGGTAGGTCTTTTCTTACGTTTTTTTCTTCTCAGATTTTATAAAATTTTATTTACAAATTTCTTTAAAATCTTGTTTTTTATTAAAGACTGTTACTAATTTAGTGCTTAAATTATCTGAGGTTTTTAGTGAGTAGTCTGCGATCTTTTATACAGTGTTGGTTTTTTGAAAAAAGCTGAGTCGGGCCTTTTTATATTATATGGTATATAGAGAGATTGTATTCATAAAAAGTTTCGGAAAACATTTAAATGCGATTAGTATTTAGGTATATCCTAACTTAAAGAATCGTTACACTTCGAAAGTAAAAACAAAGGAAATTATTTTCTCTTGCAGTAAAATACGCCCTCCCTCACACAGAACAGCGGGCAAATAAAAAAATATATACATAAAAGGATGGCAAAGGTAATAGAAAACATCCTGCAAAAGTAAGCTTAAAAAGTAACAAAAAAATGTGTGACGCGCACTGCCAATTGAAAATGTGTCAGCCGCCAAAGCAAAGGTATAAAATAAAATCCTGGAATTTGTTGTGCCACACTTGAAATAAAGTTGGTGAGCTTAAGTCTAGAGGCTTAGTGTGTGATATGGGGAAATAACACAAGCACACAAATGCATGTTGTTGTTTTGGCATATCGCTAGTACGTGATACTCGTACATACATATATATATGAAAGTAAATAAATTGATTTGTTATGGTCTAATCAATTTCACATATCGGTTTCTTGGTGGATTTCTATGCATTAAGACGTTATCCCTATTTATTCAATTTTTGAAAACTTGTTTCGATAACACAGTTAAGTTTACGAGCACATTTTAAATAATAAAGTACTTTGTGTTAATCGTTAATTTTATTGAGCTTCAGGCCAGTTTTTTGTGCAAAATTTTTGAAGGAAAACAACAATAATATAGAATGGTACTCTTTAAGCCTGTAAATTATAGAAAAGTTGAGTTCCAGTATAGTCGGCATACAAATACATATGCATGCATATGCCTGGAGAAACGTACATACATACATATATATGTATATGTTCTTTGTCCAAAGTTAGTGCTTTCAGAATGACTGTGACACTTAATCAAGGTAAACTCAAAGTAGATAAACTTGTTCAGAATAAGATTATTTTGATAGAGAAAACATCACGCTTGAAGAAATGAAAGTTTTAAAACTATATCCCAGAACCTTCTAACTAAGAAATAAAAGTAGAATGTCTAAGTTGCAAGATTTTTTGCACAGGAAATAAACTCTTCAATACATCTTTTATTAGAATTAGCACAAAGGCAAGCTCTTTCCATATTTAACGTAATTTTCTCCTTACTATTAAATCTTCTTTTAAACATAAACCTACCCTCACTCACTGCTGCCATCCAAAAATTGTTATATGTGCTGTACGAACGATGACAACCAATCGAGTAGCAAGGCAGGCAACAGTCAATTTACAAATTGAACTTCAAATCGAAGTGTTTACATTCTGTCAGACGTAACAAAGTTACAACAGGTCAAAACGATGCATCCGGCGGTGACACTAAGGTGACACAAGGCACGACCGTACGAAGCGAACAACTGCACGAACGTTCAAACTAAGTGAAGCGAAACGAACGCGTGCCAATTGACCCGATTTCTATCTATTTGGGTTTGTCTGTATTTGTATTGGAATTAGTGTTTTTGTGTCTGTGGACAACTAAATACATATGCACTTTTTTATTGCTTATTTGTTTCTATTTGTACAACTTTGTAACGATTAACTCTGATGTTGTCAAAATATTTGCGCTTGGACACAAACACATGCATACCTACACACGTATATATATTTACATTCACTTTTATTTTTCTATTAGAGCTTTATATCTGTTGTTTGCTTGGCGCTTTGGCAAATTGCGAACAAATATGTGTACGCGTATTTATCTGCCATTTGTATGTCAGACGGCATGTGTGTATATGTCTAAATAAGAAGTTTTTATAGACAAGCAGGTAAACACGGTTGACTGCGTATCACTCTTCCATCAGAATTACTTTAGCAATAAAAGAAATAAGTAATACCGGTTACCCCAATAAATTTGATAGCATTTGCAGGTGGTAGCATAAGCTGAGGCGCAACATCCTGAGTGGTTACAGAGGCTTCACGGAACTACTTAATTACACATTTGTGAATAAATGAGATGGCTGTTTAAGCTGTCTTCAAACCCCTCATTTCTTACTTTCGTGTCTAAGTATTTAAGACTCACAAAGTTTAAGGTCACAATTGAAATTTATAAGTTGTTATGAAGATGATTCCATATAAAATAAATATTGAGAACATGTTAATGGAGTTTAGCTTTAAACAAATTAATCAAAAAATCGCTGAATAATGTATGAGCCAAAAAAAAAACACATTTAGGGGGTTCACAAGGCGTGTTAAGCGTCGTTATATAGTAAGTCTTAAAATTGTTATATGTAAATAACGATTAAAATTGTTTTAGGGAATTCGCTGTTTATGATCAGTTTAAAAACTTCTCTGTGTGTTGTTAAAAGCCTTTTGTGAAACCCCTAATTATTGTTTTACTCATTCAAAGCCCATCTATTTGAAAGACTTTTTAATTTGAATTAGTAGAGGTTCTGTGCATTGAATGGCGGGGAGGGCATTCTTAGAAACTGCACTTACAGGCTTATTTAAGGAAAAAGCTTACCACCGACTAAACAGACGCTATATGTCATGCTCCCGTGACTGTCTGATCGTATTAACCGGAACAATGCAAATTTATATCTGGTTAAGGACTTTTACTCCAGCTATCTGATTAAAATAGCGAAATGTCCTGTCTCTCAATTTGACAGAAAATATTTAGAATTCTTTAACAACTACTGGCGATTACACATTCCTGCTAAAATCACTGATGGTTTGTTTCTCTATAATTATATTAACAAGAAAGAAATATCGTTTTGCAGAGGAAAAAATTATCTATAGGATACATGGCGTATGAGTAACATTATTTCCTGTTCATATTTCAAGCAAAAAAAAAATAATCATTAAATTTAACAATCGATGACGCGGATTTTCTTTCCGTAGAAAATGACTCGTTTCATCGTCTAAGTATGAACTTTTTTTTTCGTACCCTTAGCCTGGGCATGGGGTATTACAGACTCTTACACTTACGGGAACACATTAGCAGCAATTCTTTATAAAATTGGTAAACAGAGACTATGAAGTTGATAAATAGATTGTAAATGAAAATATTTAATGTTGAAATAATTAATTTTTATTGTATAGGACCAAAAAATCTTATTAAAACTAGCACACATAGCATTTTCAGCCTTCTTCGACATGTAATCAAAAGGTCTGTGAGACCGTTGGCGGTTAACGGTTAATCAGAAAATAATAACAACCGATAAAGCGAAAGTGAGAAGTCGCAGCGCAGTACTTCCCACTGCAGCATATAGAAAATTTTTCCCCCTACAAAACGATATTTCTTCCATTTTGTTACGATGAATACAAACCGTCAGTTATATAAGCAGGGATGCACTATTTAACCAATAGTTTCCCGGTTAAAGAATTATTTCGACCGAAAGCGCCAGTTTAACTGGTCTATTACCAGGAACTTAAAAATGAGCTATGTATATCTACATACAAGAAAAAGTATTCTCAAGCAATGAGAGCTACATAAGTACGTATCGCAAGTGTTTGCTCCTATACCTTGCAGGGAATGGTATGAACGTGATACAAATATATTTCTGTATATATATATCTTAATTTGTACATATGAATATAAGTAAGTACATGTGTACATATTGTACTTAGTATGCATTTGTTTATTTGTGTTTGTGTGCCGGAAATTGAACTTGAACATTCCAAGACAAATATTTGCCAGTTGACGAGGCATCTGTGTGGCATGGCAAATGCAGGTCGATTAGCTTATTTACAGAGATAACGAGTAGTTTAGAGAAAAGGTGTAAGTTTTAACCTTGGATTACTAATGCTAAGCGATTCGACTATCAACTGGTATCTGCAAGCGGATATGGAACCGCTAATATAGAAAGAGAATTGGTCACCATACAAAAATCGATAGATGACCAATTTCCAAGTATAATTTGAATTTTCTATAAAACTTTATAACAATTAATTTTTTAATCGGAACCAAACGAAATAAGTAGGGGACCACCCTTGAGGTTACCACCTACTCAATAAAAAAGAATGATCGAAAACGGTTAACGTGGCCCAAAGTCATCCGGTAACATAGGAAAAAAGAACCATTCCCTTTTCGAAGTCGATTAAAAATATACAACTGCTTTGTTTTCTGTACCTAAAATAAGTATTAAATCAGCATTAACTGTTAATTGGCCTATACTTTGCTGCATAATTATCGGAAAATGTAATTTTATTCACGGGTGTGTTGGTGTTGATCGTTTCTTTAAACAGGGAAATTTCGGTCATCTCTTCAAGTTTGGTTTGGAGACAAACTCGTATCGCAGAAAAATCGGAAATTCGACTTAATCGATTATACTAGTCATAAGGATAACTTACAAAAACAGCCGAAGACCCTGTAGCTAGTGCTGTTATATTTGTAGGTAGTATAATTATTTTCAATTATATTCCCTTTTAATAAATAAATAAAATAAAACTTACAAAAACTAAAATTAAGACTCGAAGGTTAATATGAACAAGTGTAGAACTATTTCCTTAAGTGTGTATGTGCATTCCTTTATTCATGTGTTTTTTTGTAGTTTTTTAAAGTTACCTAGGCTCTAGAAAAATCGTCATTCAAATGCATAATTTACAAGTGTGAAAAAAGATTATTTTTTTTTTAAGTTTCCAGACTATAACACTTTATCCGCTTCTTTGTTAAAAAACAATCACGTCGCAGAGGATTTTTATAGCTTTAATAATTAAAGCTCAAATGTTACTGAATAATTGACACAATCGCCCTAATTCGAATACTTATGTGTAATTAGCAATGACGAATTAAAATATTGTAAAACTGTAAAAAACATGCATTAAAAAAATTATTTTAATATATTTTAAAAGGAAAACAAAAAAATCACAACTAACCAAGCAACAATGACAATTACAATTGCTGAATAAGCCAATAATGAGCACAAGCTTGTGGAGACAGTGTTGAACTGAAATGACAAATCACAAAAGCAACATAGCGACCGGAAACGGAAATCGGAAGTGGCAGTAGATTAAAAATTGCACTTTTTGTGAGGTTTTGATTTTTTATTATGTTTTTGTTTTTTTCATTGTGGTATATGTATGATGAATATATGTACATACATATAATTGAAAGCAAATGTGCAATAAATCCATTAAGTTTTTCCACATGTCTCATTTTATTATGCATTAAATAATTTAACAAATTATATTACGACCGCGACTAATAAGTGCTGGTTGTAGTTCCGAAGAATATTGTTGGTGTTCTCTGTTGCTGTTATTGTAGTGACGTCATTACTATTTTTTCATTGCTGCTGTAGCTAAATCTTTTTTTTATCGTTTCTGCCTTTTAATCATCATGCATCCACATACATATGTACGTGCATATGTATATTAGTGTGGTTCAAAAATGTATGGGAGAAAAGTAAAGTCAGAAAGTTAATGCTCTCACCCCCTAGGAGTGTTCTATACCGCAAAAAGTATACCCCTGTTTTTTTATTTTAAAATAAAAATATATTTAGAGGTCGCTCAAAGCGCTCAAAGTTTCCTATGTATTTTGTATGGAAAAAAAATATCGTAGAAATGGCATAAAACCCATGAAAATCAAAATTGTTCTATCTGAAGCCCCTATTTCTCTTCAAAAGACTTTAGAGAATAATGCCCAATCGTTTATTTAAACATTTTTTGAATGTGGAAAATATAGTAAGATTAACTTTTTAACGCTTCTTTTTGTATTTTTGATTTTGTTTGGATTTTTCGGAGACCCTTAAAAAATAGTGAAAATTAAAAAAAGTTTAAATATATTGGGCATTATTCTCTGAAGTCTTCTAAAGAGAAGCACAGTTTTCAGATTGAAAAATTTGGATTTTCATGGATTCTATGCCATTTCTACGAAAAGTCATTTTTTCCCCATACAAAAATACATGGGAAACTTTGAGCGCCTTGAACGACCTCTAAATATATTTTGGTTTTAAAATAAAAAAAAAACAACAGGGGTATACTTTTTTTCGGTATAGAACAATCCTAGGGGGTGAGAGCATTAAATTTCCGACTTTACTTATTTTGGACCGCCCTAATGTATATACATAGTATAAAAAGTTAAAATAATTATCCAGCAAATTAGGATGCTCCGGCTCAATGCACAACAAACCCAACAGGTTTTAGCAATCGAAAGATTTACGGTGTAGGAAAAGATATGAGTTTTGTATAATGGCACCGCACGCGAGGTTGGTAGGCCCGAAACTTTCACACATACATAAAACCCGCAAGGAAAGCGTGGCACTTTTGGAAAGCGTACTCAGAACATACCGAAATAAGTTTAAAGCGGTGAGCAACAGGTTTTTTAAATTTTAGAAAGTAGTTTGAGGTCTCATGCATAACTTATAACCTTTTTTTAAATCGCAACTGAAATATAATGTCACGGAATTCCGTCAAGTGGCTAATACGATTATCAAGATTATTATGAATCTATATCCACAGCGACAATTTGAATGTTGATGTCTTACAATAGACTCGGATTATTTATTTATGTAAATTATAAATGGTGGATTTATTTAATATATATATTTTTTTAACATTCACTGCTTGTTTATTTTTTTTAACAAGGAAGTTTTCAATTACAAATACAACCATTTACAAATACTTTACTTTGCATTAATTATGTGTGGGTGTTTGCATGTGAGTGCATGAGTGTATATCTACATATGCATGTACTAAATGCAAAATGAGTAAGTGAATTCAATTAATTAAAGAATTCAATTCATTTGTGGCTTTTGTGGGCATAAAACAAATAGCCGTCTGGCACCACACACAAGTACGAATATGTACATAAAAAATTTAAAAATATATGTAAATATGGGATCAAATACATTAACATAGCTTTAATGAAAATTAGCTGACAGACAAATCAAGTTAAAACATAACTTATAAAGTATTGGTGTTTCGCGGAGGATTGAGTTGCGAACGGGATCTGGCGCTGACAGTGAAGGTGTATGTAAGTGAAAAGTTTTCATTCTTCGCATTAAATCATCACCCACATCAAGCTCATTGCACTCACCAGAGCATATCGACTGACAATTGACAAATTGTCATTTATTATACAATTAAATTAATTTCACTTTAATTAATTATTAATTTCATTAACTACTTACCGCCTGGACTGCGCTGGGTGTGGTCCAAAGAGGGCTGACTGAGCCATGGGATAAATTAAAAATGGACCTAGTGATGAAAACGCATTTTACATTTCATTTGATAAAGTCTTTTTTTCTTCCCTTGCTGATATATTCAGATTGAGGAAATTAAATTTTACATACGAAGTAAAAAAGAAGCATAAAGTACGCATGAATGAATGCGTTTTAAATTGTTAATGAGACAGATTGCAATAAAATGTGAATGGAAAATCAGAGGCAAATGCACGTACATATATAAATACGATATAATTTTTGAAACGTAAAATAATACATGCAGTTTGAGTTAATCCTGCAAATTTCATTAGAAGGCTTCATAGTTGCATGCTGGAAGATATTTTGCGTAATTATACATTTATATTTTTTAATGGCAAAAATACTTCTGCACTTTCGAATATTAAATTTAAGAAATTTCACTATAAAGCCTGCTATACAATTTTCCAAGAAAATCAAAAAGAACGCTGATGGTATTGTTGGAGTCAAGTGGGTTAAAGAATCGCCTAGAGATTCATTGACTCACACTCCTACTAGAAATTGCAATGAAATTTGGTTTGCCCCTCCCCAATTAAATGAAATTGCTCTGCTCAAAACACCGAAACCAGTTTCCGCAAACTCTAAATGTGACAAAATTGTAGACAGCACAGCGAAATAATGCTGATATACGATTACAAATTTTATAGCAAAACAATAAAAGAGATTCATATCGGATAGGCGAAATCAGCAAATGCAAACAACTGCTTGCGACACAAATAGTCAAAATACATATAAAACAAAAGAAGACCGTTATGCTATGAGAAGGGGTGAGAGGATTTTGAAATTTCAACTAGAGTATTGTCACATAATTTCCGCATAAATTTCCAAAACACATTTTTCACAAGAATTTGCATACTTTGCCGAAGGAGTACGTTAGTGCCTTGTATTGAATTACTGAAGTGAAAATTCTCGAATGTTTAGCTACGGAAAACAGAGAATTATCAGCCAACGAGATGGGAAACTGAAACCAAAACAGTGCAGCTTCAACACTTAGTATTGTAATACTTATAACATAAACAAAGGCATAGCTACCCTTTTTTAAGGCTCCCCACTTCTGTTGTGCGGCTTTGGCATAATTTATTGCTTGTCGCATGCCGGGCCAAACTAATCACAATTATTTTGCAGTGTAAAAATTAGACGCGCTATCTGGCCACAAGCCTATTGCTTGAATGCCACCGACTAGCATAATTAGCGTGCTATCAGCGTAGCAACTCCGTGGGGAGTAATGCGGTATTGCGTTTTGCTACTATTTAATAATTAAAACAAGGAAAATTTACCTCGTTATTATGTATGTATGTGTGTATGTAATGGGTTAGATGAATGCTTATACAGAATGTAATACAAATTGGTTTGGTCCCTCGCTATTGTTTGGTTCATTTAAATTATATGGAATGAATTCCAAATTATAGTTGTGTACGCGAAAAATGTTTCCTCTCGCATTACATGTGGAAAAGTTATAAAAACCGTTATAATAAGGAAGTCAATGTAAAACATTAACATTTACGAAGAATTAAAAAGTAAATATTAAATTCTTCTTTACATTTGCAGGTGCGACAGAGTTGATGTTAACATATTTACTACAATTACAATTTTTTTTCATAAATCACTCACTTAACTGGCACGCAAGAAGTTTTACTTACATATATCGATGGTCCTCTGCAATAACGACACAATTCAAAAAATAAAAATTGATACTACTGTTAAGTGGCTCATGTCTCTAATCCTTGCCTGATCCATATCTAAATTTCACTACATACTTTAGTAATCCTTACTACTTAATTTAGTAAGGATTAAAGATGGATTAGACAAGGATTAGAGACATGAGACACTTAACAGTAGTATGAGTTTTTATTTTTTGAATTTTGAATTGTGTCGTTATTGCAGAGGACCATCGATATGTATCATATCGCTCAATTACTCAAAGACTATCACAAGTAATTAAAAAAAATCCGAAAATAAGCTTTTATTAGCAGGGACCGAAAATAACCGTTAAATGTCATGATTTTTTTTCGATCAAAAAAAAATCGTTTTTTTTGATTTTTATTTTTCGATCATTTTTAACCGTTTTAACGGAGACCGATTTTTTATGACCGATTTAAATCTTTTATGATCGAAAAAATTAAAGTCA